>JAGIQG010000003.1:5374329-5540088 GCA_024679065.1 Sphyrna mokarran | reverse complement strand
CTAATATTGATTGGAATAGCTATAGCTCTAGCTCGTTAGAGGGGTCAGTTTTCGTACAGAGTGTGCAGGAAGGTTTTTTGACTCAGTATGTAGAGAGGCCAACTAGAGGTGAGGCTACATTGGATTTGGTGCTGGGCAATGAGCCAGACCAGGTGTTAGGCTTGGAAGTTAGTGAACATTTTGGTGATAGTGACCACAATTCGGTTACGTTCACCTTAGTGATGGACAGGGATAGGCATGAAGCTGGGGGCTGTAGTTATAGCTGGGGGAAGGGTAATTATGAGGCCATCAGGAGAGAATTAGGGTGCATAGATTGGACTAGGGAACTACAGGGACTGGGAACATCTGGAATGTGGTGCTTATTCAAGGAGCAGCTGCTGAGAGTCCTTGATAAGTATGTCCCTGTCATGCAGGGAGGAAATGGACGAGTAAGAGAGCCTTGGTGTACGAAAAGAGTTGATTTGCTGGTTAAGAAGAAAAAGGAGGCTTATGTCCGGATGAGGCTTGAAGGCTCAGGTAGTGCAATGGATAGCTATAGATTAGCTAGGAAGGAGGTAAAAAGTGAATTGAGGAGAGCTAAGAGGGGACACGAGAAGATGTTGGCTGATAGGATTAAGGAGAATCCTAAAGCTTTCTTTCGATATGTTAAGAATAGAAGATTGGTTAGGGCAAGATTAGGGCCAGTCATAGACAGCAGTGGGAAGTTGTGCGTGGAGCCTGAAGAGATTGGTGAGGCACTGAATAAATATTTCTCTTCGGTATTCACGCAGAGTGCTGGAAATGTAGCTGTGGAGAGCACTGAGGTACAGGGTTGCAAATTGGGGAGTATTGTAGTAGATAGGGAGGATGTGTTAGAAATTCTCGAGGGTTTGAAGTTGGATAAGTCCCCTGGGCCGGACGGGATTTACCCTAGGATTCTCTGGGAGGCAAGAGAGGAGATTGCAGAGCCTCTGGCTCTGATCTTCAGGTCCTCGTTGGTTACGGGTGTGGTTCCGGAGGACTGGAGGATAGCGAATGTGGTCCCATTGTTTAAGAAGGGGAAGAGAGACCTTCCAGGGAATTATAGGCCAGTGAGTCTTACTTCTGTTGTGGGCAAGGTATTGGAGAGAATTATTAGGGATAGGATTTATAGTTATTTAGAGAGAAATGAATTGATTGGGGATAGTCAGCATGGTTTCGTGAAGGGTAGGTCATGCCTTACTAACCTCATTGAGTTTTTTGAGAAAGTGACCAGAGAGGTGGATGGGGGTAAGGCGGTTGATGTAGTATATATGGACTTTAGTAAGGCTTTTGATAAGGTGGCCCATGGAAGACTTCTACAGAAATGCAGATGTGTGGAATAGAGGGTGATTTAGCTAATTGGATTAGGAATTGGCTGGCAGATAGAAGACAGAGGGTGGTGGTTGATGGGAGATATTCATCGTGGAGTTCGGTGACGAGTGGTGTGCCTCAGGGGTCTGTTTTGGGGCCCCTGCTGTTTGTAATTTTTATAAATGATCTGGATGAGGGTATTGAGGGATGGATCAGTAAATTTGCAGATGATACTAAAGTTGGTGGTGTGGTAGATAGTGAAGAGGGGTGTTTTAGTTTACAGAGTGACTTGGACAAGTTGCAGAGCTGGGCCGAGAGGTGGCAAATGGAGTTTAATGTGGAAAAGTGTGAGGTAATGCACTTTGGCAGGAACAATAAATGTGTAGAGTATAGGGCTAATGGTAGGGCTCTTAATAGTGTTGAGGAACAGAAGGATCTTGGTGTATGTGTCAATAGATCCCTGAAAGTAGGCAGTCAAGTGGATAAAGTTGTTAAGAAGGCATATGGAGTCTTAGCTTTTATTGGTAGGGGGATTGAATTTAGGAGCCGCAGCATCATGTTGCAACTGTACAAAACTCTAGTGCGGCCGCACTTGGAGTATTGTGTGCAGTTCTGGTAGCCACATTATAAGAAAGATGTGGAGGCATTGGAGAGGGTACAGAGGAGGTTTACCAGGATGTTGCCTGGTATGGAGGGCAGGTCCTATGAAGAGAGGTTGAAGGATTTGAGGTTGTTTTCGTTAGAAAGGAGGCGGCTAAGGGGGGATCTTATTGAAACATATAAGATAATTAGAGGTTTGGATAGGGTGGACAGTGATAGCCTTTTTCCTAGGATGGAAAAAGCTAGCACGAGGGGACACAACTTTAAATTAAGGGGTATGAGTTATAGGACGGATATCAGAGGTAGGTTCTTTACTCAAAGAGTGATTAGGGAGTGGAATGCCCTGCCTGCAGCTGTTGTAGATTCGCCAAGTTTGGTGGCGTTTAAGAGGTTAATTGATAAGTATATGGAAGAGAAGGGAATGGTTTAGTTTGGAGGGGCATTGCTTTTTATTTTGGTCGGCGCAACATCGAAGGCCGAAGGGCCTGATCTGTGCTGTAATGTTCTATGTTCTATGTTCTAAAACCTTCCATCCACCTGGAGGTGGGGAAAGGCGCTACAGAAATGCAAACCTTTCTTTCCTCTCTCTCTGCTTGGAGGTGTTGTGCTCGGTGACCTCTCACCTGGTCATCCTCATGCGAGGGAGGCAGGGGCAGCAGCAGCAACAGGGACCCGTACTGATCACGATTGAGGTGGTCTCTAGGTGCTCCAGCAAGACTTCCTGTCCCTCGTAACCCTCCACAATCACCAAGAGCAACAAATAGAAACAAACCGCAAAATAGCTGAGGAAACAGAGAGCGTTCAAACCAAAATCTAACTCAGTATTTACCTCATCCCGATAGGGTTAAGGAACATGTTGTAGGATCAAAAGTCACGGTTCAGTATTTGAGTTCAGAGTCACGATTGGTGTTGAGATCAGGTTTGAAGTTTTGGATTAGAACCACAGCAATCTCACCGAGCAAACTCCTGTAGAGAATGTGTAAACTATAGAGAGGGAGAGCGATTGTGATAGAGAGAATGAGAGAGAGTGAGAGAGAGGAAAATAATAGAGGGAGAAAAAGAGAGTGATAAAGAGAGGGAGAGAATGATAGAGAGTGATAGAGAGAGAGTGATAGAGACTGACAGAGAGAGTGTGATAGAGAGTGACAGAGAGAGTGTGATAGAGAGTGACAGAGAGAGAGTGATAGAGAGTGACAGAGAGAGAGTGATAGAGAGTGACAGAGAGAGTGTGATAGAGAGTGACAGAGTGATAGAGAGTGACAGAGAGAGAGTGATAGAGAGTGACAGAGTGTGATAGAGAGTGACAGAGAGAGAGTGATAGAGAGTGACAGAGAGAGTGTGATAGAGAGTGACAGAGAGAGAGTGATAGAGAGTGACAGAGAGAGAGTGATAGAGAGTGACAGAGAGAGAGTGATAGAGAGTGACAGAGAGAGAGTGATAGAGAGTGACAGAGAGAGAGTGATAGAGAGTGATAGAGAGAGAGTGATAGAGACTGATAGAGAGAGAGTGATAGAGAGTGACAGAAGAGAGTGAAAAACAAAAAAAAACAATGATAAAGAGTGATAGAGAGAGTGTGATAGAGAGTGACAGAGAGAGTGATAGAGAGTGATAGAGAGAGTGTGATAGAGAGGAAGAAGAGTGTGATAGAGAGTGACAGAGAGAGTGTGATAGAGAGTGACAGAGAGAGTGTGATAGAGAGTGACAGAGAGAGAGTGATAGAGAGTGACAGAGAGAGAGTGATAGAGAGTGACAGAGAGAGAGTGATATAGAGTGACAGAGAGAGTGTGATACAGAGTGACAGAGAGAGTGTGATAGAGAGTGACAGAGAGAGAGTGATAGAGAGTGACAGAGAGAGAGTGATAGAGACTGAAGAGAGTGAATGACAGAAGAGGTGATAGAGATGACAGAGAGAGTGTGATAGAGAGTGATAGAGAGAAGTGATAGAGATGAAGAGAGAGGTGATAAGAGTACAGAGAGAGGTGATAGAGAGTGACGAGAGGGTGATAGAGATGAAGAGAGGTGATAGAGAGTGACAGAGAGAGTGTGATAGAGAGTGATAGAGAGAGAGTGATAGAGAGTGACAGAGAGAGAGTGATACAGAGTGACAGAGAGAGAGTGATAGAGAGTGACAGAGAGAGAGTGATAGAGAGTGACAGAGAGAGTGTGATAGAGAGTGACAGAGAGAGTGTGATAGAGAGTGATAGAGAGAGAGTGATAGAGAGTGATAGAGAGAGAGTGATACAGAGTGACAGAGAGAGAGTGTAGAGAGTGACAGAGAGAGTGTGATAGAGAGTGACAGAGAGAGTGTGATAGAGAGTGACAGAGAGAGAGTGATAGAGAGTGACAGAGAGAGAGTGATAGAGAGTGACAGAGAGAGAGTGATAGAGAGTGATAGAGAGAGTGTGATAGAGAGTGACAGAGAGAGTGTGATAGAGAGTGACAGAGAGAGTGTGATAGAGAGTGATAGAGAGAGAGTGATAGAGAGTGATAGAGAGAGAGTGATACAGAGTGACAGAGAGAGAGTGATAGAGAGTGACAGAGAGAGAGTGATAGAGAGTGACAGAGAGAGTGTGATAGAGAGTGACAGAGAGAGTGTGATAGAGAGTGACAGAGAGAGAGTGATAGAGAGTGACAGAGAGAGAGTGATAGAGAGTGATAGAGAGAGAGTGATAGAGAGTGACAGAGAGAGAGTGATAGAGAGTGACAGAGAGAGAGTGATAGAGAGTGACAGAGAGAGAGTGATAGAGAGTGACAGAGTGTGATAGAGAGTGACAGAGAGAGAGTGATAGAGAGTGACAGAGAGAGTGTGATAGAGAGTGACAGAGAGAGAGTGATAGAGAGTGACAGAGAGAGTGTGATAGAGAGTGACAGAGAGAGAGTGATAGAGAGTGACAGAGAGAGTGTGATACAGAGTGACAGAGAGAGAGTGATAGAGAGTGACAGAGAGAGAGTGATAGAGAGTGACAGAGAGAGAGTGATAGAGAGTGATAGAGAGAGAGTGATAGAGAGTGATAGAGAGAGAGTGATAGAGAGTGACAGAGAGAGAGTGATAGAGAGTGACAGAGAGAGAGTGATAGAGAGTGACAGAGAGAGTGTGATAGAGAGTGACAGAGTGTGATAGAGATGACAGAGAGAAGGAAGAGAAGGAGAGGAAAGGAAGAGAGTGATAGAGAGTGACAGGAGAGTGATAGAGAGTGACAGAGAGAGTGTGATAGAGAGTGACAGAGAGAGAGTGATAGAGAGTGACAGAGAGAGAGTGATAGAGAGTGACAGAGAGAGAGTGATAGAGAGTGACAGAGAGAGAGTGATAGAGAGTGATAGAGAGAGAGTGATAGAGAGTGACAGAGAGAGAGTGATAGAGAGTGACAGAGAGAGAGTGATAGAGAGTGACAGAGAGAGAGTGATAGAGAGTGACAGAGAGAGTGTGATAGAGAGTGACAGAGAGAGTGTGATAGAGATGACAGAAGAGAGTGTGATAGAGTGACAGAGAGAGAGTGATAGAGAGTGCAAGAGAGAGTGTGATAGAGAGTGACAGAGAGAGAGTGACAGATAGAGAGTGATAGAGAGGACAGAGAGAGTGTGATAGAGAGTGACAGAGAGAGTGTGATAGAGAGTGACAGAGAGTGATAGAGAGTGACAGAGAGAGTGATAGAGAGAGGTGAAGAGAGACAGTGACAGAGAGAGAGTGATAGAGAGTGACAGAGAGAGAGTGATAGAGAGTGACAGAGAGAGAGTGATAGAGAGTGACAGAGAGAGAGTGATAGAGAGTGACAGAGAGAGAGTGATAGAGAGTGACAGAGAGAGTGTGATAGAGAGTGACAGAGAGAGAGTGATAGAGAGTGACAGAGAGAGAGTGATAGAGAGTGACAGAGAGAGAGTGATAGAGAGTGACAGAGAGAGAGTGATAGAGAGTGACAGAGAGAGAGTGATAGAGAGTGACAGAGAGAGAGTGATAGAGAGTGACAGAGAGAGAGTGATAGAGAGTGACAGAGAGAGAGTGATAGAGAGTGACAGAGAGAGAGTGATAGAGAGTGACAGAGAGAGTGTGATAGAGAGTGACAGAGAGAGTGTGATAGAGAGTGACAGAGTGTGATAGAGAGTGACAGAGAGAGAGTGATAGAGAGTGACAGAGAGAGTGTGATAGAGAGTGACAGAGAGAGTGTGATAGAGAGTGACAGAGAGAGAGTGATAGAGAGTGACAGAGAGAGTGTGATAGAGAGTGACAGAGAGAGAGTGATAGAGAGTGACAGAGAGAGTGTGATAGAGAGTGACAGAGAGAGAGTGATAGAGAGTGACAGAGAGAGAGTGATAGAGACTGACAGAGAGAGTGTGATAGAGAGTGACAGAGAGAGAGTGATAGAGAGTGACAGAGAGAGTGTGATAGAGAGTGACAGAGAGAGAGTGATAGAGAGTGACAGAGAGAGAGTGATAGAGACTGATAGAGAGAGTGTGATAGAGAGTGATAGAGAGAGAGTGATAGAGAGTGATAGAGAGAGAGTGATAGAGACTGATAGAGAGAGTGTGATAGAGAGTGACAGAGAGAGAGTGTGATAGAGAGTGACAGAGAGAGTGTGATAGAGAGTGACAGAGAGAGAGTGATAGAGAGTGACAGAGAGAGTGTGATAGAGAGTGACAGAGAGAGAGTGATAGAGAGTGATAGAGAGAGAGTGATAGAGAGTGACAGAGAGAGAGTGATAGAGAGTGACAGAGAGAGTGTGATAGAGAGTGACAGAGAGAGAGTGATAGAGAGTGACAGAGAGAGAGTGATAGAGAGTGACAGAGAGAGAGTGATAGAGAGTGACAGAGAGAGAGTGATAGAGAGTGACAGAGAGAGAGTGATAGAGAGTGACAGAGAGAGAGTGAGAAAAAAAAAAAAAAAAAAAGTGATAGAGATACAGAGAGAGTGTGATAGAGAGTGACAGAGAGAGAGTGATAGAGAGTGAAGAGAGAGTGTGATAGAGAGTGACAGAGAGAGTGTAGAGAGTGACAGAGAGAGTGTGATAGAAGTGACAGAGAGAGTGTGATAGAGAGTGACAGAAGGGAGGAGAGAGTGATAGAGAGTGACAGAGAGAGAGTGATAGAGAGTGACAGAGAGAGTGTGATAGAGAGTGACAGAGAGAGTGTGATAGAGAGTGACAGAGAGAGAGTGATAGAGAGTGACAGAGAGAGTGTGATAGAGAGTGACAGAGAGAGTGTGATAGAGAGTGACAGAGAGAGAGTGATAGAGAGTGACAGAGAGAGAGTGATAGAGAGTGACAGAGAGAGTGTGATAGAGAGTGACAGAGAGAGAGTGATAGAAGTGAGAGAGTGATAGAGAGTGACAGAGAGAGTGATAGAGAGAAGAGAGTGTGAGTGACAGAGAGAGAGTGATAGAGAGTGACAGAGAGAGAGTGATAGAGAGTGACAGAGAGAGTGTGATAGAGAGTGACAGAGAGAGGTGATAGAGAGGAAGAGAGTGATAGAGAGTGACAGAGTGTGATAGAGAGTGACAGAGAGAGTGTGATAGAGAGTGACAGAGAGAGAGTGATAGAGAGTGACAGAGAGAGTGTGATACAGAGTGACAGAGAGAGAGTGATAGAGAGTGATAGAGAGAGTGTGATAGAGAGTGACAGAGAGAGTGTGATAGAGAGTGACAGAGAGAGAGTGATAGAGAGTGACAGAGAGAGTGTGATAGAGAGTGACAGAGAGAGTGTGATAGAGAGTGATAGAGAGAGAGTGTGTGACACAGAGAGAGACAGATAGAAAGAGAGTGTGATAGAGAGATTAATAGAGGGAGAAAGTGACAGAGAGAATGAGTGTGACAGAGAGAAAGAGATAGAGAAAGAGAGTGATAGAGTGAGAAAATGATAGAGAGAGAAGATGGACTGTGTGTGAGGGTCCAGAGTGTGTGTGAGGGTCCGGACTGCGTGTGAGGGTCCAGAGTGTGTGTGAGGGTCCGGACTGCGTGTGAGGGTCCAGACTGCGTGTGAGGGTCCAGACTACGTGTGAGGATCCGGACTGCGTGTGAAGGTCCAGAGTGTGTGTGAGGGTCCGGACTGCATGTGAGGGTCCAGACTGTGTGTGAGGGTCCGGACTGTGTGTGAGGCTCCGGACTGCGTGTGAGGATCCAGACTGCGTGTGAGGGTCCAGACTGGAAGGTCCAGAGTGTGTGTGAGGTCGACTGCATGTGAGGGTTCAGACTGCGGTGAGGGTCCGGACTGCGTGTGAGGCTCCGGACTGCGTGTGAGGATCCGGACTGCGTGTGAAGGTCCGGACTGCGTGTGAGGATCCAGACTGCGTGTGAAGGTCCGGACTGTGTGTGAAAGTCCGGACTGCGTGTGAGGCTCTGGACTGCGTGTGAGGGTCCGGACTGCATGTGAGGGTCCGGACTGTGTGTGAGGGTCCGGATTGTGTATGAGGGTGTGGACTGCGTGTGAAGGTGTGGACTGCATGTGAGGGTCCGGACTGCGTGTGAGGGTCCGGACTCTGTGTGAGGGTCCGGACTCTGTGTGAGGATCCGGATCGCGTGTGAGGGTCTGGACTGCGTGTGAGGGTCCAGAGTGTGTGTGAGGATCCGGATCACGTGTGAGGATCCGGACTGTGTCTGAGGGTCCAGAGTGCATGTGAGACTGGGATTGGGGATGCGCTGGCACTTACGTTGCTGCCATCATATCGACGAACATGATTGCCCGAGGAACCCAGAGACCCAGACAGGAGGTGGCACCAATCACCTAGAACAGGAGGAGGTACTGACTGAGGAAGAGAGCAGAGAGAGAGGAGAATGCAGGACACTTTCCACACCCTGCCTGTTACTCAGCAAAGAACCCCGTGTACACACCAACAAACTATATTAATATCTTTCGTCAATATCGTATCAATATCATCCTTGGTCAACAATATCACTCCACCACCTTCTCCTTTCTGTCTGTCCTTCTGAAACACTCGATATTTAGTTCCTATCCTTGCTGATCCTGGAGCTATGTCTCTGTAATGCCAGCGATATCACACCCCTTCGCATCTATCTGTAACTCTGAAAGGAAAAACAATATTTTATAAATGACAGGGAAATGTGAAACTGAACATCCACAGGGAGTTGGGTTTCTTACACACGGAAAGAAAGAAGGGCTGGGGGTGTGGGTGTGTGGGAGGGGATAGTTGCTATTGTATGGAGCATAAACACCAGCACAGATCAGCTGGGCCAAATGGCCTGGTTCTGTTCTGTAAATTCAATGTGATTCTTTACATTTTCTCGGGAGTAACAGTTAACTTTATGGCTAAGGAAATTTAACATGTTCGCCATGACTCTCACCGACATTTACAGATGCTCCATAGAAAGCATTCTTTCCAGTTGTATCACAACTTGGTGTGGGCTCCTGCTCCGCCCAAGAAAAAGCTACAAAAGGTCATGAATTTAGCCCGATCCATCACACAAACCAGCCTCCCATCCATTGACACTGTCTACACTTCCCGCTGCCTCAGCAAAGCAGCCAGAATAATTAAGGACCCTCACGCACCCCCGGACATTCTCTCTTCTGTCAGGAAAAAGACGTCACGTACCGACCGACTCAAGAACAGCTTCTTCCCTGCTGCTGTCAGACTTTTGAATGGACCTACCTCGCGTTAAGTTGATCTTTCTCTACACTCTAACTATGACTGTAACCCTACATTCTGCACTGTCTCCTCTCCTTCTCTATGAACGGTATGCTCTGTCTGTATAGCAACCAAGGAGCAATACTTTTTACTGTACGTTAATACATGTAACAATAATAAATCAAACCAATAGGATGAACTCACAGTTGGTGCCGCGCTAATCCATGCTAAAGTCTTCATTTTGAAGGGGCACCTCACTTTTTTTAGTAAATAATAAGTATTTTCCAGATAGACAATGACAGACATTGCGGTCATGGCTGTTAGTGTGGTAAACACACCGAGTTCCAACCAGCTCAATTCTACACAAGAACAGGGACAAGAAAAATGAGGTCAGAAATTCAACTACAGACTACTACTATCGCAGAATTTTGAAATCTCCCCAGTGTCAGCTACCCTCTAATCACTGAGATAAACAGTGAACGTTCAAATCCATAATCCACAACCTTGGGGGCATAACCTAATTCGATACCCACCTACTTCCGCCCCCCCCCCCCAACACCCACACAACCCCAGTCTGACGCTGAGGGAGCGCTGCAGTGTCTGAGGTGGGGCGGGAGGTGTAAAACCGACTGCTGTGGGCTCTCTGAGGTAAACGTAAAAGTGTTTGTTCAACCAGAGCCCAACAGCTAGAATCATAGAAAGGCGATGGTGCGGAAAGAGGCCATTCAGCCCGTCATGCGAGCACCGGCCACAAGAGAGGAAGAAGAAATTAGTCGCTCATTTTAATCTTATTGGAAAAGGGGGTGGCACAGTGCTTAGCACTGCTGCCTCATAGTGCCAGGGACCTGGGGTTCGATTCCCGGCTTGGGTCACTGTCTGTGTGGAGTTTGCACATTCTCCCCATGTCTGCGTGGGTTTCCTCTGGACGCTCCAGTTTCCTCCCACAGTCCAAAAGCTATGCTGGTTAGATGCATTGCACATTCTCCCTCTGTGTACCTGAGCAGGCACCAAAGTGTGGCGACCAGAGGATTTTCACAGTAACTTCATTGCAGTGTTAATGTAAACCTACTTGTGATACTAATAAATAAGCTTTTTTCTGAACATATTCCAACCCATGATTCACTCTGCTTGGTGTTGCCTTTAACAAGCAGATTCTCCTGGAGAAAACTGGGAGAATTCTAAAGGCAATCGGAGAAGATAGACAGATGTTTAATTCTGTACAGAATTTAATCAGCTCCTTTGCAGATTGAAGCATCACAGATGTGGATTCAGCCTCAACCACAAACAAAAGTTGTGAATTCCAGACACTCTCCACCTCCAGGGAAAAGGTTTTTGCATCACGTCTCCCCTAATCCTTCTACTAATCATCTTAAATCTAAGCCCCCTGAGAATTCACCCCCTCAGTTAAGGGAAACAGATCTTTCCCGCTTACTTATCTCGAATCATAGAATCCCTACAGTGCAGAGTTGAGGCCATTTTGCCCATCAAGTCTGCACTGACTCTTACCCAGGTTCTATCCACCTAACTTCACACATTTACCCTGATAATCCCTTGAATCTACACATCTTTGGATGCTAAGGGCCAATTTAACATAACCAATCCTAACCTGCACATCTTTGGACTCTGGGAGGAAATTGGAACACCCGGAAGAAACCCATGCTGATACGGGTAGAATGTGCAAACTCCACACAGACAGTGACCCAAGCCGGGAATCGAACCCGGGTCCTTGGCGCTGTGAGACAGCAGTGCCAACCACTGTGCTACTCATGCTGCCCTGTCTAAATGCCTCATAATTTTGTACACCTAAATTCCTGGTGCCCTGGACTAATTTCTAACTGTTGATGACTTTTAGTCAGAACTGATCTGATAAAAGGTCTTTGACCTGAAACCTGAATTCTGACTCTCTCTCCACAGATCTCTGGAGTATTTCTGGCATCCTCTGTTTTATTCCAGCAGTTGCCTCATCAGCTGCTGTAGGTTAATGTCAAAATGACCTTGGTTTTAATGTGTTCACCTGGTTTTCTCAATTTAAAGATCAGTTTAGGGCTTTATTTGTGACTTACCCAATATAAGATTGATGGATCTCGGAGCAGGTAAGAAACAGGCTTCGGAAACATTGAATTTCTCGATCTGTTCAACGATGTTCGGAGGAAACCTTCAGAAGAGTTTTAAAAAAGAAAATCCCCTTGATTAAACTCTTAGATCATAACTTGCTTTACGTACATCGAGGTCACAGGGTCAGAGATCAGCACACACTGATGAGACCTTTAACGTTCTCCTGATACAGAAGGTGATTTATCCATCTCTGTTGAAGTGCTCACATCGGAGTGAAGGGAATGGGTGTGTGTTGTTCATAGAATCATAGAATCCCACAATGTAAAAGGAGGCCATTCATCCCTTCAAGTCTGTACTGACAACAATCCCACCCAGGCCCTATTCCCTACAATCCCATACATTTATCCTAGCTAGTCCCCCTGACACTAAGGCACAGAATTCTAAAGAAAATCGGAGGGGATATGCAGATGTTTAACGATGTAGTGACTTTAATCAGACAGTTGAGGTGGGTCTGTTAGGATGTGAACTCCAGGGTCCTTTGTGCAACCTTGTGGAGTCCGTTAATCATATCTACGTTCTGTCTCATTCGCTGCACAATCCTTACATTTTCTCAAAAATCTTTTATTGGTGTTTTGTTTGCACTTCAGCTCAACGCTCTTAATCTACGGGCATCTGGAAGCGGGGGGGGGGGGGGGGGGGAGGGGGTGTGTTGGTTGGGGGGAGGGGGGTTGGGGGAGGACCTCCTGGTGAACCTGCTCCTGGGCTGAGCTTGGTGTGCCATCCAGAGACCCGGGCAGCGAGTGATCATCTAAACTGGAAAGGAGCCTGCGGTGTCCGAGGGCACAGTTGACGCCTTCCATGCCCGCTGGGCACCTGCAGGGACTGGGGGTGTATTATTGACTCCTTTAATCACATTTTAATTTGATGCTTTAAGTTTCCTTCCCGCTTTTGTTTCAGGCAGTTCCCCTCCTTTTAGGGAGCTGTCCCTTTTGAGTTGTCCCGAAGTTTAGTTTGATTTTTTGGTTGGACAACAAAAGATGTCCCTGATTAAGGGTCAAATTAAATGGGCCAATCAGGGAGCCTCCTGCTCAGTATTTAACCAGGCGTGTCAGTTCCTCTGGCACTCCGAGTGTAGACGCTGACTGAAAATATTCTGTAGCTGCTATCAGACTGGCCAATGAAGGGATTTTGATGGAGGGACTTCTGCCTCCGAGGATTTATTACAAATTAATAGCAGGTTGAAGGGTTGTGGGGAAAGGGCAGGAATGTGGCGATGAGGTTAAGATGAGAGCAGCCATGATTGTATTGGATGGTGGAGCAGGCTCGAGGGGCTGAACGGCCTATTCCTGTTCTTAGTTCCTCTTCTTAATCTAGTTCATGGCTCTTGGGTTATTTCCAGTTACAATTGTTTCAAAGGCTGGTGGAAATTGAACTGGGCACTGATGGGCAAAGTGGGTGTCTCCAGTCACAGGTTATCCACTTTATCAAGAAGAATAACAATCAGAATATTTAAATAAAGAGTGTAATTTCAGAGGAAACCTGACTGGAAAGTTCTCAATCTCGAAAGTTTTTCTAATCACTGATTAAAGTGTCTGTAATTCCCTCACTCAGTTCCTTGAACAGCCTACGCAGAGAACACCACTTCCTGGAATCACAGATTGAAAGAATTGTAACCACTCAGAATGATTCCGTTCCACCCATCGTGTTGGTACTAGCTCTCCAACTGAGTGATTCACTTTGTAACTTCTTCCCATAATCCTGCACATTGTCTACCTTAGCCTCAGGAGTGGAGCAGGTGACTTATCCATCTCTGTCAAAGTGCTCACGTCGGAGTGAAGGGAATGGAAGTGTGTAGTTCATAGAATCATAGAATCCCACAATGTAGAAGGAGGCCATTCATCCCTTCAAGTCTGTACCGACAACAATCCCACCCATCTCCTATCTCCACAATCCCGAACATTTATCCTAGCTATCCCCCTGACACTAAGGCACAATTAGGCATGGCCAATCCACCTAAACCACACATCTTTGGATTGTAGGAGGAAACAGGAGCACCCAGAGGAAACCCATACAGGCACACTGATTCTCCGAAAGGGCATCTTACCCCGATCCTATCCCCATAACCCCACATATTTACCCCACTAATCTCCCTAACCGACACATCTTGGGACACTAAGGAACAATTTAGCATGGTCTTTCAACCTAACCAGCACATCTTTGGACTGTGAGAGGAAATTGGACCACCTGGAGGAAACCCATGCAGACATGGAGAGAACATGCAAACTCCACAAAGACAGTGACCCAAGCCAGGAATCGAACTTGAATCCCTGACACTATGAGATAGCAGTGCTAACCACTGTGCCATCATGCCACCCCAGGGGGGATGCTATGAAGAAGTCTTTCCCTGTGGACGAATCTAGAAGTGGGAATCTAGACTTGTTTGATTTACGAGGGAATCTGGAGTTTCGGGAGGCACTCAGAAAAGCGGGGTTAAGATTACAATCAAATTAACCTCAGTTTTATTGTACAACAGAGCAAGCCCGAGGGGCTGAATGGTCTACTGCCCCTCCTATGTTCCCCTACTTCTAGATTTTCCCACAAGAGAAAATATTCTCTTTACATATATCCCATCAAGTCTCCTCTGCATCTTATATGTTTCAAGAAGGCCAACTCTCATTCTTCTTCATTGGATAAAGATTCAACTTGTTCAGCCTTTCCTGATGCAATTCATTGCAGGAATCAGCCTGGTGAACCTTCTCTGAACTGTCTCCAATGCAAGTCTATTCCTTCTTTAATAAGAAGACCTAAAGTTGGACACAGTACCCTCGGTGTGGTCTTAATTCCTGCCTTATTTACCTCCAGATTTAATTATTTCATTCACTTCCTGCCAATCCCTCACACTCCACCCTTTGTTAACTGGAGATTATCTCTAACTATACTGTCCCGGTCCCCTGTTGTATCAAATCAAAAGCAACATCGTAGGAATCTGAAATCAAAACAGAAATACTCAGCAGGTCTGTAAGGAGAAAGGAACAGAGTTAACGTTTAGATCTAATATCACCCTTCTTTGGAACTGAAGAGAGAGAGAAACACCATGAATTTTATGCTGCTGGAAGAGGACAGAAGGAGGTAGAACAAAAGGGAATGTCTCAGATGGAGGGTAGGAGAGATTAAATTAAAAAAAAAGTCATGGAATGAGAAGCAAAGTAAGTGGCCATGTTTAGAATAAGGGCAAAAAAAACATTTGTCACCCCAAGTTCCCTTCATCCCTGTGCCCACTGAACTGTTTCCTGGTTACCGGATTCCTTCATTTTAAAATTTCAACCTTGTTTCCAGATCCCTCCATGGCCTTGTCCCTCACTATCAGTGTAACCTCCTCCAGCCCTACAGCCCTCCAAAGTCTCTGTGTGCCTCCCATTTTATCCTCTTAGCCACCTCCGATTTCAATTTCTCTGCCATTAGGCTCCAAACTCTGGAATCCTTTTGTTAAACTCTCCATTTCTCTCTTCTCTTTTCAGATACTCCTTCAAGCCAATAACTGCCTGAAAACCTTTTCATTCAGGATGTCCTCACATCTGCCCATGTGTCACATTTACATTGATGTCGCTCCTGAGAGGCATCCTGGGATAGAGTCATAGAGTCAATGAACAGAATAGCACAGGAACCAGGCCCTTCGGCCCTCCGAGCCTGTGCCACTCATTGGTCCAACTAAACCATTTGTTTTATCCCTCCATTCCCAGTCTGTTCAGGTGACAATTCAGATAAGTTTTAAACAATCCCAGCGTGTCTGCCTCCACCACCCTACTTGGTAGCACATTCCACCACTCTCTGTGTAAAAAACGTCCCTCTGATATCCGAGTTAAACCTCACCCCTCCTCACCTTGAACTGTGACCCCTCATGATCGTCACCTCCGACCTGGGAAAAAGCTTCCCACTATTCACCCAATCTACATCCTTCATAATTTTACACACCTCTATTAAGTGTCTCCTCATTCTCCGTCTTTTCAGGGAGAACAAGTCCAGTTTATACAATCTCTCCTCGTAGCTAAGACCCTCCATAATGGGCAACATCCTGGTAAACCTTTTCTGCATTCTCTCCAAAGCCTCCACGTCCCTCTGATAGTGTGGTGACCAGAACTGGACACAGTATTCCAAATATGGCCTAATCAATATTCTATACAGCTGTAACATCAGATACCAATTTTTATACTCTATGCTCCATTCTATAAAGGCAACCATGCCATATTCCTTCTTCACCACCATGGATGTTGCCTGGTATGGAGGGCAGGTCCTATGAAGAGAGGTTGAAGGATTTGAGGTTGTTTTCGTTAGAAAGGAGGCGGCTAAGAGGGGATCTTATTGAAGCATATAAGATGATTAGAGGTTTAGATAGGGTGGACAGTGATAGCCTTTTTCCTAGGATGGAGAAAGCTAGCACGAGGGGACACAGCTTTAAATTAAGGGGTATGAGTTATAGGACGGATATCAGAGGTAGGTTCTTTACTCAAAGAGTGATTAGGGAATGGAATGCCCTGCCTGCAGCTGTCGTAGATGCGCCAAGTTTGGTGGCGTTTAAGAGGTTAATTGATAAGTATATGGAAGAGAAGGGAATGGTTTAGTTTGGAGGGGCATTGCTTTTTATTTTGGTCGGCACAACATCGAAGGCCGAAGGGCCTGTTCTGTGCTGTATTGTTCTATGTTCTATGTTCTATCTCCCCTGTGCTGCCATCTTTAAGGATCTGTGGACTTGCACACCCGGCTCCCTCTATGTCTCTATACTCTTGATGGTTCTGCTATTTATTGTATAGCTTCCCGCTACATTAGTTCTACCAAATGCATCAGCTTGCATTTATCTAGATTAAATTCCATCTGCCATTTCTCTGCCCAATTTTCTAGCCTATTTATATCATGCTGTATTCTCTGACAATGTTCATCGCTATTCGTAAGTCCAGTCATCTTTGTGTCGCCTGCAAGTCATAGACATTTACAGCTTGGAAACAGGCCCTTCAGCCTAACTTGTCCATGCTGCTCTTTTTTAAGCCCCAAAGCTAGTCCCAATTGTCTACATTTGGCCCATATCCTTCTATACCCATCTTTCCTATGTAACTGTCTAAAGATAAAATTGTACCTGCCTCTACTACTCCCTCTGGCAGCTCATTCCAGACACTCACCACCCTCTGGGTGAAAAAATTGCCCCTCTGGACTCTTTTGTATCTCTCCCTTCTCACCTTAAACCTATGCCCTCTAGTTTTAGACTCCCCTACCTTGGGAAAAGATATTGACTATCGATCTGATCTGTGCCCCTCGTTATTATATAGATCTCTATAAGATCACCTCTCAGCCTCCTACGCTCCAGAGAAAAAAGTCCCAGTCTGACCAGCCTCCCTTTATAATTCAAACCATCAAGTTCTGGTAGCATCCAAGTAAGTCTCTTCTGCACACTTTCTAGTTTAATAATATCCCTTCCATAATAGGGTGACCGGACAAGTGTGGCCTTACCAATGTCTTGTATAATTTTAACAAGATGTCCCAATTCCTGTATTCAATGTTCTGACCAATGAAACCAAGCATGCTGAATGCCTTCTTCACCACACTGTCCGCTTGTGACTCCATTTTCAAGGAGCTATGAACCTGTACCGCTAGATCTCTTTGTTCTGTAACTCTCCCCAATACTGCACCATTAACTGAGTAAGTTCTGCCCTGGTTCAATCAACCAAAATGCATCACCTCACATTTATCTAAATTAATCTTTGTCCGCCATTCATCAACTCACTGGTCCAATTGATCGGGATCCCATTGCAATCCAAGATAACCTTCTTCACTGTCCACTACGCCATCAATTGTGATGTCATCTGCAAACTTACTAACCATGCCTCCTATATTCCTATCCAAATCATTAATATAAATTACAAATAACAGTGGACCCAGCACTAATCCCTGAGGTATACTGCTGTCACAGGCCTCCAGTTTGAAAAACAAGTCTTTACAATGACTCTCTGGCTCTGTCATCATGTCAACTTTGTATCCATTTAGCTTCCTCGCCCTGGATCATGTGAGATTTAACCTTGTGCAATAGCCTACCATGCGGTATCTTATCAAAGGCCTTGCTAAAGTTCATGTAGACAACATCAACTGCTCTGCCCTCATCCAAATTCTTGGTTGCATCTTCAAAAAACTCAATCAAATTTGTGAGACATGATTTTCCACTCACAAAGCCGCGCTGACTGTCTCTAATCAGTCCTTGCATCTCTAAATTCCAGTAAATCCTGTCTCTCAAAATACCTTCCTACAACTTACCCACCACAGATATTTCACCCTGTCAAAGGTACCTACATAAATTCAGGTTATTGTGTTATTGAACCAACTTCACCATATCATTACTGAGTCATTGATCTCTTTGGTAGTGTTTGGATTCTTACTGCGCGCTAACATTCCACCGCGTATTGTACATTCTGAGAGCAAGCTCCTCCTTGTCTCAACATCAGTTGGTGCTGGCCAAAGGTTGGGAAAGGTACCTTATAAATGCAGCTTCACAGGGTGAGAGCAAAGGTTTCACGCACCGGTCCCGGACCAGCAGTAAGTTTACCTACTTCAGATTTAGGCGTGAAGATGTTTAGTTGTCCTGTTACCTGGTTACCTCCTCAGGGTAAGGGATTCCCATTGTCCCTCCACTGTCAGTGTCCTTTGTGCTCCTGTGTGTTGTCGGTGTGTGAGTGTGCACGCTGTCAGGAGTTCTGTTCATTTGTTTGGTGGAGTATGTTTACCAGAATGGGTCATTGATCTCCAAAACTGCCATCTAATCAATCTGCTACATCAGCAACACATTATCTTTGGACTTTTGACATTCTCAATGGAATTCTGTATTTCCTAGAGAAGGACTCTATAAAATTTACACCCCACTCCTAATCTATCCACATTCGTACTGTTCCTTAATGAGAAAACAAATTCTGAAGGATGCAAAGTGTACAGGGAGCTTTACTCTGTATCTAATCCCATGCCGTACCTGGCCTGAGAGTGTTTGATGGGGACAGTAAAGGGAGCTTTACTCTGTATCTAATCCCATGCCGTACCTGCCCTGAGAGTGTTTGATGGGGACAATGTAGAGGGAGCTTTACTCTGTATCTAACCCCGTGCTGTACCTGTCCTGGGAGTGTTTGATGGGGACAGTGTAGAGGGAGCTTTACTCTGTATCTAACCCCGTGCTGTACCTGTCCTGGGAGTGTTTGATGGGGGACAGTGTAGAGGGAGCGTTACTCTGTATCTAATCCCGTGCTGTACCTGTCCTGGGAGTGTTTGATGGGGACAGTGTAGAGGGAGCTTTACTCTGTATCTAACCCCGTGCTGGTACCTGTCCTGGGAGGTTGATGGGGACATGTTAGAGGGAGCTTTACTCTGTATCTAACCCTGTGCTGTACCTGTTCTGGGAGTGTTTGATGGGGGACAGTGTAGAGGGAGCTTTACTCTGTATCTAATCCCATGCTGAACTTGTCCTGGGAGTGTTTGATGTAGCACACATATCAACACAGACAGTCACAGATTGCTGATTAGAATGAGATCCTGTCTGCTTTCTTGCATCTCTGTAGAAACTTGATGTCTGTGTCGATATGTGCAATCCTCTTGGAGATCCTCTCCACTTGGATCTGGCAGTATGCGGTGTTGATAGTAGTCATGATGTAGAGATGCCGACGTTGGACTGGGGTAGTAAGAACTCAGTAAGAATTTAGCAACACCAATTTTAAAGCGCATCTCTATATCATGACTACTATCGACACCACATACTGCCGGATCCAAGTGGAGAGGATCTCCAAGAGGATTGCACATATCGACACAGACATCACGTTTCTACAGAGATGCAAGAAAGCAGACAGGATCTCATTCTAATCAGCAATCTGTGACTGTTTGTGTTGATATGTGTGCTATTGCAGACCAGAACACTGCATTTGCCTGACAAAGACACAAGAGTGTCGAAAGCTCGCAAATTTACTATCAAATAAATCAGTTGGATTTAAAATTGGTGTTGCTAAATTCTTACTGAGTTCTTACTACCCCAGTCCAACGCCGGCATCTCTACATCGTGTTTGATGGGGACAGCGTAGAGGGAGCTTTATTCTGTATATAACCCCACACTGTATCTGTCCTAGGAGTACTTGATAGGACAGTGTGGAGGAAGCTTTACTCTGTATCTAACCCCAGGCTGTATCTGTTCTGGGAGTGTTTTATGGGGGACAGAGTAGAGGGAGCTTTACTCTGTATCTAACCCCATGCTGTCTCTGTCCTGGGAGTTTTTGATGGGGGACAGTGTAGAGGGAGCTTTACTCTGTTTTTAACCCTGTGCTGTTCTTGTCCTGGGAGTGTTTGATGGGTACAGTGTAGAGGGAGCTCTACCCTATATCTGACCCTGTGCTGTACCTGTCCTGGGAGTGTTTGATGGGGACAGTGTAGAGAGAGATTTATTCTGTATCTAACCCCATGCTGTACCTGTCTGGGAGTGTTTGATAGGGACAATGTAAAGGGAGCTTTACTCTGTATCTAACCCTGTGCTGTACCTGTCCTGGGAGTGTTTGATAGGAACAGTATAGAAGAAGCTTTACTGTATATCTAATCATGTGCTGAATTACAGAGTAAGAAGTCTCACAATACCTATTTAAAGCGCAACAATTCTATTTGGAGTCACAAACTTTTGGAGCACTGTTCCTTCAATACGTGAGTGGAGAGGTGGGATCACAAATACTGCATATGTTGACAGAGACTCAATAGCAAGATAATGGTTGGAATGTGAGTCTTCACAGGTAATCAAATCTTTACAGGTGCAGACAATGCGAGCGAAGAGAGTGTTAAGCACAAATTAAAGGGTATTGAAAATTGAATTGTCTCCAGCCAGGACATTCAGTGAGATTTTGCAAGTCCAGGCAAGTCTTGGAGACTACAGATAATGTGACATGAACCCAAGATCACAGCTAGTGCCTCCCTCATCTGTGTGGAACTTAGCTATCAGTTTCTGCTCAGAGATTCTGCATGGTCCTGTGTTGTGAAGGCCGCCTTGGAGAACGCTTACCCAAAGATCAGAGGGTGAATGCCTGTCTGCTGAACTATTCCCTGCTGGGAAGTCTACCTGATACACTGCAGGAAAGGATGTCCCAAGGCATGGTACACTCGCAAGACGATGCAAACACCATGACAACAGATTAACAATCACCAGCCATTCCGCCCTTGTCTGGGAACAATGCAGCAGCCGTGGGCATTCGGCCTCTGATCTTTGGGTAAGCATTCTCCAAGGTGACCTTACCACACACAACAATGCAGAATCACTGAGCAGAGACTGATAGCCAAGTTCCACACACAGGATTCATGTCACACTATCCCCCTCACCCCCTGACTTCACTGGGCTTGCAAATTCTCACTAACTGTCCTGGCTGGAGATAATACACATCTCTTTAATCTTTGTTTAACCCTCTCTCCATCGTCTGTACCTTTAAGACTTGATTACCTGTAAATACTCACATTCCAACCATTATCTTGTAAATTGAGTTTGTGTCTTTATATGCCCTGTTTATGAACTCACCTCTCCACTCACCTGATGAAGGGGCAGTGCTCCGAAAGCTCATGATTCCAAATAAACCTGTTGGATTTTAACCTGGTGTTGTGAGGCTTCTTACTGAGCTCACCCCAGTCCAACGCTGGCATCTCCACATCTTGAATTACAGAATTGTTACAGCACACGAGGAGGCCATTTGACCCATTGCGTCTGCACCAGCCTTGTAAATGAGCATCATGACTTAGTGCATTTCCCCTGCCTTTTCCCCGTTCCCCTGCACATCGTTCTTATTCAAATAATCATCTAATGCTCTCTTAAATGCTTCGATGGAATTTGCCACCACCACGTTCCAGGCTGTGCATTCCAGATGTGTATCTCTCAGATAGATCCAAAAGAGAATTATTTGCTGAGCATTTTCTCAATATGTCTCTGAGTGCAGCATTACTAAAACAGAGGTCATTAATTAATGTGTGGAATCTTGCTGTGTGCGAATGTTGCATTTTCTAAGTTACAATAATGACCACACTAAAAGTATTTCTTTAATTTTAGGACTTTCTGAGATTGAAAAAAATCTGTTTGACAACTCCATTCTCTTTCTTTCTCATGCACAACCTCTGATTTCATGGCTAATCTCAGTGCAACTCTACGCACCTCTTGGACTGCCACTCTGTAGCCTCAGTAAGAAGTCTGACAACATCAGGTTTAAGTCCAACCGATTTATTTGATAGTAAACTGACAAGTTGTGTCCAGTACTTCCCCGCAGTGGAGAAGTTACGACATCTTCTCCAGAGTCTTCAACATAGAACATAGAACATTATAGCGCAGAACAGGCCCTTCGGCCTTCGATGTTGCGCCGACCAATTAGGAAAAAGCAATGACCCTCTAACCTAAACCATTCCCTTTTTGTCCATAAACTTATCTACCAACCTCTTAAACGCCACCAAACTTGGCGCATCTACAACTGCAGCAGGCAGGGCATTCCATACCCTTACCACCCTCTGGGTAAAGAACCTACCTCTGATATCCGTCCTATAACTACCACCCCTTAATTTAAAGCTATGTCCCCTCGTGCTAGCTTTCTCCATCCTAGGAAAAAGGCTATCACTGTCCACCCTATCTAAACCTCTAATCATCTTATATGTTTCAATAAGGTCTCCTCTTAGCCGCCTCCTTTCTAACGAAAACAACCTCAAATCCTCAGCCTCTCTTCATAAGACCTGCCCTCCATACCAGGCAACATCCTGGTAAACCTCCTCTGTACCCTCTCCAATGCCTCCACATCTTTCTTATAATGCGGGGACCAGAACTGCACACAATACTCCAAGTGCGGCCGCACTAGAGTTTTGTACAGTTGCAACATGACGTTGCGGCTCCGAAATTCAATCCCCCTACCAATAAAAGCTAAGACTCCGTATGCCTTCTTAACAACCTTATCGACTTGATTGCCAACTTTCAGGGATCTATGCACATATACACCAAGATCCCTCTGTTCTTCAACACTATCATTGATGATGATGAACATCTCGCCAGGGCCATCCCCACACCCCCACTTCTTGCCTTCAGACAACCGTGCAACCTCAAACAGACCATTGTTCACAGCAAACTACCCAACCTTCAGGAGAACAGGGACCACCATACCACACAACCCTGCCACAGCAACCTCTGCAAGACATGCTGGATCATTGACCTGGATGACATCATCACACATGAGGATACCATTCACCAGGTACACGGTACATACTCTTGCAATTTGGCCAATGTTGTCTACCTAATACGTTGCAAAAAAGGATGTCCTGAAGCATGGTACATTAGGGAGACCATGCAGACACTACGACAGCGGATGAATGAACATCGCTCGACAATCACCAGGCAAAACAGTTCCCTTCCTGTGGGCGAACACTTCAGCAGTCACGGGCATTTGGCCTCCGACCTTCAGGTAAACGTTCTTCAAGGGGGTCTTCACGACACACGACAGCGCAGAGTTGCTGAGCAGAGACTGACAGCCAAGTTCCGCACACATGAGGATGGTCTTAACAGGGATCTTGGCTTCATGTCACACTATCTGTAGCCCCCATGACTTGCCTGGGTTAGCAAAAAACCTCACTTACTGTGCTGTCTGGAGACAATACACATCTCTCTAACCTGTGCTCAGAGCTCCTTCCACTCACACTGTTAGCCACTTTAAGACTTGAATAGCAGGTTAGGTGTAAAGATTTGCATTCTAATCAGTAATCTGTACACAGTCTGTTCTGTTTATGTGCTGTTTGAGACCAGAACACCTCATTCACCTGACGAAGACCAGAGGATCGAAAGCTTGTGAGTTTACTATCAAATAAATTGGTTGGATTTAAACCTGGTGTTGTCAGATTTCTTACTGTGTTTACCCCGGTCCAACATCGGCATCTCTGCATCAGGACTGTGTAGCCTGCCAGCAGATGGTGCTGAGGTGCCACCTCACCTCTGCTCAGTGCTGCCCCCTTGGTGTCCTGATGTAAAGATGCCGGCGTTGGATTGGGGTGGTAAGAACTCAGAACTAAGAACTCAGGCACTTGTCTGAGGAAGACACAAGAGTGTTGAAAGCTCGCGGATTTACTATCAAATAAATCGGTTGGATTAATAATTGGTGTTGCTAAATTCTTACTGAGTTCTTCCCTTGGTGTCCTGTCAGGAATCAGCAACCTGAAGCAAATGCGAATTAGTTGGATATGTGGGCCAGTGCCTCCATGCTGTGTCCATGGGGCCATCTCCCTTGTTCCAGTTCAGGGGGTCATACAGGCCAGAGAGTTGCACAGGTGAGAGAGTTGCACAGGTGAGAGAGTTGTACAGGTGAGAGAGTGGCACAGGTGAGAGAGTCGTACAGGTGAGCGAGTCACGTAGGTGAGAGAGTTGCACAAGTGAGAGAGTCGTACAGATAAGAGAGTCACACATGTGAGAGTTGTACAGGTGAGAGATTTGCACAGGTGAGAGTCATACAAGTGAGAGAGTCACACATGTGACGGTCACATACGTGAGAGAGTTGCACAAGTGAGAGAATCACACATGTGAAAGCTGCACAGGTAAGAGAGTTGTACAGGTGAGAGAGTCGCACAGGTGAGAGAGTCGAACAGGTGAAAGAGTTGTACAGGTGAGAGAGTCGTACAGGTGAGAGAGTCGAACAGGTGAAAGAGTCGAACAGGTGAAAGAGTTGTACAGGTGAGAGAGTCGCACAGGTGAGAGAGTCGAACAGGTGAAAGAGTTGTACAGGTGAGAGAGTCATACAGGTGAGAGAGTTGTACAGGTGAGAGAGTCATACAGGTGAGAGAGTCATACAGGTGAGAGGGTCAAACAGGTGAGAGAGTTGTACAGGTGAGAGAGTCGCACAGGTGAGAGAGTCGAACAGGTGAAAGAGTTGTACAGGTGAGAGAGTCGTACAGGTGAGAGAGTTGTACAGGTGAGAGAGTCATACAGGTGAGAGGGTCGAACAGGTGAGAGGGTCGAACAGGTGAGAGAGTTGAACAGGTGAGAGAGTCGCACAGGTGAGAAAGTCAAACAGGTGAGAGAGTCATACAGGTGAGAGAGTCATACAGGTGAGAGAGTTGAACAGGTGAGAGAGTTGTACAGGTGAGAGAGTCGTTCAGGTGGGAGTCGCACAGCTGACATGGCCTTCCAGTTGGGGGTTCTTGTATTGATTTAAACTCCCCTGTAATTCTGTTACTTCTTTGTGAGGACAGTTGAGGGAACCTGATAATTTCCTTTCTCTTTCTATTGCAGTGATACTCAGTCCAATTGTCAAAAAGAAATTATTTAATTAGATTGATGTCAAAGAACTCGGAACACGGCACACAGCTTTCTTTCAGTTCATTCAGACAATGTGGGCTCTACTGACTAGATTAGTATTTATTGCCTATCCCTGATCCAGCTGCCGGGCAATGACCATCTCGAACAAGAGTGAATCCAACCATCTCCCCCTGACATTCGATGATATTGCCAATGCTTAATCCCGCTCCCCCCACCTTTTGGAGGCTTACCATTGATCAGAAACTGAACCATAAAATTTCTGTGGCTACAAGAGCAGGTCAGAGGCTGAGAATCCTGTGATGAGTAACTCACCTCCTGACTCCCAAACTCTGTCCACCATCTACAATGCACAAGTCAAGATTGAATGGGTACAGCTCCAACAACACTCATGAAGCTCAACACCATCCAGACAAAGCAGCCTGCTTGATTGTTACCCCTTCCATAAAGATTCACTCCCTCGGTGCTCAGCCGTGTGTATCATCTACAAGATGCTTCACAGGAATTCAAAAAAGAATTCTTAGGCAGCATCTTCCAAACACATCACCTCTACCATCTAGAAGGACAAAGGCAGCATTTACCTGGCAATACCATGACTTGGAAGTTTCCCTCCAAGTTACTCACCATCCCAACTTGGAAATATGTCGCCGTTCCTTTACAGTTGCTGGGTCAAAGTCCTGGGCCTCCCTCCACCTGGTGTAAATTTGAACTTGTTTTACACTTCATTATTTATGTTCTAATTGGTACCAAGTCCCATTTCCCTAACTCTCCTGTGTTGGTGGTGATTGGCTTCTGGTCTAGGAGCATGTCAATTTTTAAATTCTCTATCTCCCCCCCAACCCACAATCCCCCACACACACCCCAAGTTCTCCCCAGACCCTCCACACATCCCAACACTCTCCCACACCCCTCATATCCCCCCACATCACCTCACACCCCCATGCCCCCCATACCCCCACATTCCCCCACCCCTCCACAACCCTCACACCCTCCCATATCACCACATCCCCCCCACCCCCCACATCCCCCACGCCCCCCCACATCTCCAACATCCCCCCAATATCCCTCACACCTCTCACATTCCCCCACACTCCCACCACATCCCTCCCATTCCCCGCGTATCCCCCCACACCTCCTCACACCCCTCACCACCCCTCACCACCTCCACCACACCACCACAATCCCCACGATCCCCCTCCCCCATCTCCACAACTCTAAGTTCTTGGTGTTCCTCCAATCCCGTAACCTCTTATGCATTCCTGACTTTAATCACTCCGCTGTTGGTGGCCTTGCCTTTGGCTGCCTAGGTCCCAAGCTCTGGAATTCTCTCTCTCTCCACCTCCCTTGTTCTTCCTTTAGAAAATCCTTAAAACCCGATGGGCAGAATTTTGCACTCCCCCGAAAGGGGGTTCTGAGATGAGTTGAGGTGAGCGGGAGGGGTGTAAATTGAATACATGATTTTGCTCCCCGCACCCCCCAACCACCCCGCCGGGGAACCCACCCGCCCAAACCCAGACACAATTGGATGCTCAGGCGCGAAATCCATCCATTCATCTTTTTCTGTAACCATTCCATGGCCTTTTCCTGCCCCGTTAGGCTAATGGGAGTGGCTAAGGTGGGTAAATGAACTTTGCACTTTTCCACATCTCAGTCAATAAAGAAGGGGCAGTGGTGTGAATAGTCGACCTCACCTGAGGGCACTGTCCCATCAAAAGATGCTGGAGCTCCGGTACCTCCTCCTTCAACCATTCCAGCACCTAACACACGATTGTACCAATCCTGATCTCCCCATCAAAGCGGCAGCTGGGGGTGGGGAGTAAGTTTCACAAACAGCCATGAGATACACTGTGGAAAGCTCCTTCATTCGGGGAAACACAGATGTTAGCACTGCTGCCTCACAGCGCCAGGGACTTGGGTTCGATTCCCGACTCAGGTCACTGCCCGTGTAGAGTTTGCACATTCTTCCCGTGTCAGCATGGGTTTCCTCCGGGTGCTCCGGTTTCCTCCCACAGTCCAAGGATGTGTGGGTTAGGTGCATAGGCCGTGCTAAATTCTCCCTCAGTGTACCCAAACAGGCACCAGAGTGTGGTGACTAGGGGAATTTCACAGTAACTCCATTTCAGTGTAAATGTAAGCCGACTTGTGACGCTAATCAATAAACTTAAAAAAAATCTTCAAAAGAATGACCGTTTGCTGCAGTACTGTTCCTGGCCACTGCCACGCTGCTTGAGGAACTGTCGGTCAATCAGATCGGTTGCCAGCTCTCACAGATGAGCCTTCCTCCCAAGGATGGGCAGTAGACTCACTGACCACTCACTGCGAGCCAACATGTCAGTGTTAAATGGCAGCGGGAGTGCAAGGGCCAGAGATTGTGTGTTCGATACCAACTCCTGGGTTAGCGAGTGCCATGCCCTCACTATCCTTAAAAACCCACCCTATGTCTTTGACCAAATATTTATTCGCCTGTTCCAATATCTCCTCCTGTGTCAGAGTGTCAATTTCTGTATGACAGAATCCCTGTGGACCACCCTGGAAGCAGATTAAAAGTGCGACAGAAATGCCAGTTGTTGTTGATGTTGTTGTTGAAATGTTGGTTGGGTAATAAATATTCATCCCCCCCCATTCCCCCCAGACACTTTGGGAGGCTCCCTTTCCTTCATCAACACAATAACCATACAAATCTTTCACCTCTACCCAGCAGGGTAGACAGGACTCATAACTCACCTGATCAAAAAACTGACCCTCTGACAGTGCAGCATTCCCTCAAGTACTGACCCTCTGACAATGCGACACTCCCTCAGCACTGACCCTCTGACAGTGCGGCACTCCCTCAGCATTGACCGTCTGACAGTGCAGCACTCCCTCAGCATTGACCCTCTGACAGTGCCGCACACCCTCAGCACTGACCCTCTAACAGTGTGGCGCTCCCTCATCATGACCCTCTGACAGTGCAGCACTTCCTCAGCATTGACCCTCTGACAGTTCCGCACTCCTTCAGCACTGACCCTCTGACAGTGCAACACTCCCTCAGCAATGACACTTTAACAGTGCTGGGCTCCCTTGGCACTGACTCTCTGACAGTGTGGCACTCCCTCAGCACTGACCCTCTGACAGTGCAGCACTCCCTCAGCACTGACCCTCTGACAGTGCAGCACTCCCTCGGCACTGACCCTCTGACACTGCGGCACTCCCTCGGCACTGACCCTCTGACACTGCAGCACTCCCTCAGCACTGACCTCTGACAGTGCAGCACTCCCTCAGCACTGACCCTCTGACAGTGCAGCATTCCCTCAGCAATGACCCTCTGACAGTGCAGCACTCCCTCAGCACTGACCCTCTGACAGTCCGCACAATCCTCAGCACTGACTCTCTGACACTGCGGCACTCCCTCAGCACTGATCCTCTGACAGTGCCGCACACCTCAGCACTGACCCTCTGACAGTGCAGCACTCCCAGCCACTGACCCTCTGACAGTGCAGCACTCCATCAGCACTGACCCTCTGACAGTGCCCGCAACACCTCAGCCACTGACCCTCTGACAGTGCAGCACTCCTCAGCACTGACCCTCTGACTTGCAGCACTCCCTCAGCAACGACCCTCTGACAGTGCTGGCACTCCCTCAGCACTGACACCTCTGACAGTGCCAGCATTCCCTCAGCACTGACCCTCTGACAGTGCAGCACTCCCTCAGCACTGACCCTCTGACAGTGCAGCACTCCCTCAGTACTGACCCTCTGACAGTGCGGCACTCCCTCAGCACTGACCCTCTGACAGTGCAGCACTCCCTCAGCACTGACCCTCTGACAGTGCGGCACTCCCTCAGCACTGACCCTCTGACAGTGCGGCACTCCCTCAGCACTGACCCTCTGACAGTGCGGCACTCCCTCAGCACTGACCCTCTGACAGTGCGGCACTCCCTCAGCACTGACCCTCTGACAGTGCAGCACTCCCTCAGCACTGACCCTCTGACAGTGCAGCACTCCCTCAGCACTGACCTCTGACAGTGCAGACTCCCTCAGCACTGACCCTGACAGTGCGGCACTCCCTCAGCACTGACCCTCTGACAGTGCAGTAACATCCCAGTACTGACCCTCTGACAGTGCGGCACTCCCTCAGCATTGACCCTCTGACAGTGCGGCACTCCCTCAGCACTGACCCTCTGACAGTGCAGCGCTCCCTCAGCACTGACCCTCTGACAGTGCGGCGCTCCCTCAGCACTGACCCTCTGACAGTGCAGCACTCCCTCAGCACTGACCCTCTGACAGTGCAGCACTCCCTCAGCATTGACCTTCTGACAGTGCGGCACTTCCTCAGCACTGACCCTCTGACAGTGCAGCACATCCTCAACACTGACCCTCTGACAGTGCAGCACTCCCTCAGCACTGACCCTCTGACAGTGCGGCACTCCCTCAGCACTGACCCTGTGACAGTGCGGCACTCCCTCAGCACTGACCCTCTGACAGTGCCGCACACCCTCAGCACTGACCTTCTGACAGTGCAGTGCTCCCTCAGCATTGACCCTCTGACAGTGCAGCACTCCCTCAGCACTGACCCTCTGACAGTGCGGCACTCCCTCAGCACTGACCTTCTGACAGTGCAACACTCCCTCAGCACTGACCCCTGACAGTGCAGCACTCCCTCAGCACTGACCCTCTGACAGTGACGCACTCCCTCAGCACTGACCCTCTGACAGTGCAGCACTCCCTCAGCACTGACCCTCTGACAGTGCCGCACACCCTCAGCACTGACCCTCTGACAGTGCCGCACTCCCTCAGCACTGACCCTCTCACAGTGCCACACTCCCTCAGCACTGACCCTCTGACAGTGCGGCAGTCCCTCAGCACTGACCCTCTGACAGTGCGGCACTCCCTCAGCACTGACCCTCTGATAGTGCCGCACACCCTCAGCACTGACCCTCTGACAGTGCCGCACACCCTCAGCATTGACCTTCTGACAGTGCGGCGCTCCCTCAGCACTGACCCTCTCACAGTGCAGCACTCCCTCAGCACTGACCCTCTGACAGTGCGGCACTCCCTCAGCACTGACCCTCTGACGGTGCCGCACTCCCTCAGCACTGACCCTCTAACAGTGCGGCACTCCCTCAGCACTGACCCTCTGACAGTGCAGCACTCCCTCAGCACTGACCCTCTGACAGTTCCGCCATCCTCAGCACTGACCCTCTGACAGTGCAACACTCCCTCAGCACTGACCCTCTGACAGTGCAGCACTCCCTCAGCACTGACCTCTGACAGGCAGCACTCCCTCAGCACTGACCCTCTGACAGTGCGGCACTCCCTCAGCACTGACCCTCTGACAGTGCAGCACATCCCACACTGACCCTCTGACAGTGCAACACTCCCTCAGCACTGACCCTCTGACAGTGCAGCACTCCCTCAGCACTGACCCTCTGACAGTGCCGCACTCCCTCAGCACTGACCCTCTGACAGTGCAGCACTCCCTCAGCACTGACCCTCTGACAGTGCCGCACTCCCTCAGCACTGACCCTCTGACAGTGCCGCACTCCCTCAGCACTGACCCTCTGACAGTGCGCACTCCCTCAGCACTGACCCTCTGACAGTGCGGCACTCCCTCAGCACTGACCCTCTGACAGTGCGGCACTCCCTCAGCACTGACCCTCTGACAGTGCCGCACTCCCTCAGCACTGACCCTCTGACAGTGCCGCACTCCCTCAGCACTGACCTTCTGACAGTGCGGCGCCCCTCAGCACTGACCCTCTCACAGTGCAGCACTCCCTCAGCACTGACCCTCTGACAGTGCGGAACTCCCTCAGCATGACCCTCTGACAGGTGCCGCACTCCCTCAGCACTGACCCTCTAACAGTGTGGCACTCCCTCAGCATGACCCTCTGACAGTGCAGCACTCCCTCAGCACTGACCCTCTGACAGTGCAGCACTCCCTCAGCACTGACCCTCTGACAGTGCGGCACTCCCTCAGCACTGACCCTCTGACAGTGCGGCACTCCCTCAGCACTGACCCTCTGACAGTGCGGCACTCCCTCAGCACTGACCCTCTGACAGTGCGGCACTCCCTCAGCACTGACCCTCTGACAGTGCGGCACTCCCTCAGCACTGACCCTCTGACAGTGCGGCACTCCCTCAGCACTGACCCTCTGACAGTGCGGCACTCCCTCAGCACTGACCCTCTGACAGTGCGGCACTCCCTCAGCACTGACCTCTGACAGTGCGGCACTCCCTCAGCACTGACCCTCTGACAGTGCGGCACTCCCTCAGCACTGACCCTCTGACAGTGCGGCACTCCCTCAGCACTGACCCTCTGACAGTGCGGCACTCCCTCAGCACTGACCCTCTGACAGTGCGGCACTCCCTCAGCACTGACCCTCTGACAGTGCGGCACTCCCTCAGCACTGACCCTCTGACAGTGCGGCACTCCCTCAGTACTGACCCTCTGACAGTGCGGCACTCCCTCAGCACTGACCCTCTGACAGTGCGGCACTCCCTCAGCACTGACCCTCTGACAGTGCGGCACTCCCTCAGCACTGACCCTCTGACAGTGCGGCACTCCCTCAGCATGACCCTCTGACAGTGCAGCACTCCCTCAGTACTGACCCTCTGACAGTGCAGCACTCCCTCAGCATGACCCTCTGACAGTGCGGCACTCCCTCAGCACTGACCCTCTGACAGTGCGGCACTCCCTCAGCACTGACCCTCTGACAGTGCGGCACTCCCTCAGCACTGACCCTCTGACAGTGCGGCACTCCCTCAGCACTGACCCTCTGACAGTGCGGCACTCCCTCAGCACTGACCCTCTGACAGTGCGGCACTCCCTCAGCACTGACCCTCTGACAGTGCGGCACTCCCTCAGCACTGACCCTCTGACAGTGCAGCACTCCCTCAGCACTGACCCTCTGACAGTGCGGCACTCCCTCAGCACTGACCCTCTGACAGTGCGGCACTCCCTCAGCACTGACCCTCTGACAGTGCGGCACTCCCTCAGCACTGACCCTCTGACAGTGCGGCACTCCCTCAGCACTGACCCTCTGACAGTGCGGCACTCCCTCAGCACTGACCCTCTGACAGTGCGGCACTCCCTCAGCACTGACCCTCTGACAGTGCGGCACTCCCTCAGCACTGACCCTCTGACAGTGCAGCACTCCCTCAGCACTGACCCTCTGACAGTGCGGCACTCCCTCAGCACTGACCCTCTGACAGTGCAGCACTCCCTCAGCACTGACCCTCTGACAGTGCGGCACTCCCTCAGCACTGACCCTCTGACAGTGCGGCACTCCCTCAGCACTGACCCTCTGACAGTGCGGCACTCCCTCAGCACTGACCCTCTGACAGTGCAGCACTCCCTCAGTACTGACCCTCTGACAGTGCCAGCCTCCCTCAGCACTGACCCTCTGACAGTGCAGTACTCCCTCAGCACTGACCCTCTGACAGTGCGGCACTCCCTCAGCACTGACCCTCTGACAGTGCAGCACATCCTCAGCACTGACCTTCTGACAGTGCAACACTCCCTCAGCACTGACCCTCTGACAGTGCAGCACTCCCTCAGCACTGACCCTCTGACAGTGACGCACTCCCTCAGCACTGACCCTCTGACAGTGCAGCACTCCCTCAGCACTGACCCTCTGACAGTGCCGCACACCCTCAGCACTGACCCTCTGACAGTGCCGCACTCCCTCAGCACTGACCCTCTCACAGTGCCACACTCCCTCAGCACTGACCCTCTGACAGTGCGGCAGTCCCTCAGCACTGACCCTCTGACAGTGCGGCACTCCCTCAGCACTGACCCTCTGATAGTGCCGCACACCCTCAGCACTGACCCTCTGACAGTGCCGCACACCCTCAGCATTGACCTTCTGACAGTGCGGCGCTCCCTCAGCACTGACCCTCTCACAGTGCAGCACTCCCTCAGCACTGACCCTCTGACAGTGCGGCACTCCCTCAGCACTGACCCTCTGACGGTGCCGCACTCCCTCAGCACTGACCCTCTAACAGTGTGGCTCTCCCTCATCATGATCCTCTGACAGTGCAGCACTTCCTCAGCATTGACCCTCTGACAGTTCCGCACTCCTTCAGCACTGCCTCTCTGACAGTGCAACACTCCCTCAGCACTGACCCTCTGACAGTGCGGCACTCCCTCAGCACTGACCCTCTGACAGTGCAGCACTCCCTCAGCACTGACCCTCTGACAGTGCGGCACTCCCTCAGCACTGACCCTCTGACAGTGCGGCACTCCCTCAGCACTGACCCTCTGACAGTGCAGCACTCCCTCAGCACTGACCCTCTGACAGTGCAGCACTCCCTCAGCACTGACCCTCTGACAGTGCCGCACTCCCTCAGCACTGACCCTCTGACAGTGCAGCACATCCCAACACTGACCCTCTGACAGTGCAGCACTCCTCAGCACTGACCCTCTGACAGTGCAGCACTCCCTCAGCACTGACCCTCTGACAGTGCAGCACTCCCTCAGCACTGACCCTCTGACAGTGCGGCACTCCCTCAGCACTGACCCTCTGACAGTGCCGCACACTCCCTCAGCACTGACCCTCTGACAGTGCCGCACTCCCTCAGCACTGACCCTCTGACAGTGCGGCACTCCCTCAGCACTGACCCTCTGACAGTGCGGCACTCCCTCAGCACTGACCCTCTGACAGTGCGGCACTCCCTCAGCACTGACCCTCTGACAGTGCGGCACTCCCTCAGCACTGACCCTCTGACAGTGCGGCACTCCCTCAGCACTGACCCTCTGACAGTGCGCACACCCTCAGCACTGACCCTCTGACAGTGCCGCACACCCTCAGCACTGACCCTCTGACAGTGCCGACACCCTCAGCACTGACCCTCTGACAGTGCGGCACTCCCTCAGCACTGACCCTCTGACCCCCCACTCTCCAGTGCCGCACTCCCTCAGCACTGACCCTCTGACAGTGCTGCACTCCCTCAGCACTGACCCTCTGACAGTGCGGCACTCCCTCAGCACTGACCCTCTGACAGTGCCGCACTCCTCAGCACTGACCCTCTGACAGTGCCGCACTCCCTCAGCACTGACCCTCTGACAGTGCCGCACTCCCTCAGCACTGACCCTCTGACAGTGCAGCACTCCCTCAGCACTGACCCTCTGACAGTGCGGCACTCCCTCAGCACTGACCCTCTGACAGTGCGGCACTCCCTCAGCACTGACCCTCTGACAGTGCAGCACTCCCTCAGCACTGACCCTCTGACAGTGCCGCACTCCCTCAGCACTGACCCTCTGACAGTGCAGCACTCCCTCAGCACTGACCCTCTGACAGTGCGGCACTCCCTCAGCACTGACCCTCTGACAGTGCGGCACTCCCTCAGCACTGACCCTCTGACAGTGCGGCACTCCCTCAGCACTGACCCTCTGACAGTGCGGCACTCCCTCAGCACTGACCCTCTGACAGTGCGGCACTCCCTCAGCACTGACCCTCTGACAGTGCAGCACTCCCTCAGCACTGACCCTCTGACAGTGCGGCACTCCCTCAGCACTGACCCTCTGACAGTGCAGCACTCCCTCAGCACTGACCCTCTGACAGTGCCGCACTCCCTCAGCACTGACCCTCTGACAGTGCAGCACTCCCTCAGCACTGACCCTCTGACAGTGCAGCACTCCCTCAGCACTGACCCTGACAGTGCAGCACTCCCTCAGCACTGACCCTCTGACAGTGCCGCACACCCTCAGCACTGACCCTCTGACAGTGCAGCACTCCCTCAGCACTGACCCTCTGACAGTGCCGCACACCCTCAGCACTGACCCTCTGACAGTGCCGCACACCCTCAGCACTGACCCTCTGACAGTGCCGCACACCCTCAGTACTGCACTGAGCTGCTGTGGTGTTGACTCAGGTGTTTGAAGAATACAGAAGGTTGTTTGTTTCCAATTTCGCTTTCGAGAAATTGAAACTTCAATCTGGGAGGTTAAAGTCTGGTGTAAATCTGATTGAATTTCGATATGTGTGTGGCTACTGCTGCTTTTGTGTTTGATATAAATTCAGAGAGTGGAGTACACAGCTTCAGTGACACTGACCAACGCCTAGTCCGGTGGATTGTTCTTGATGCTCTCAGTTGCAACCAAACCTCAAAGCAAGCTGGTGTTTGTTTGAGCCATTGCCTCAATAGTCATGTTGAGACCTTTGAGTTTGAGGCTTTGAGTTCTATATCTTGAGATTTGTGTAAAAAAATTCCCAATTGACACTCCCAGTGAGGAGTGCTGCTCTGGTTGGATAGCACAGCAGCACAATGTTGGTACTGCTGTCTCACAGTGCCAGAGACCCGGGTTCAATTATGTCTTGGGTCACTGTCTGTGCAGAGTCCCGTTACTGTTGCCAACCTTTGTTGAGCGCAATCCTGGAACTCTCACCCCGGGTGACCCCGACGTAACCCTTACCATTGGTCACTTGACATATCAATCACGACAGCACCCCATTATTCTGGCCAGTTGGGAACCTGATGAAGGGGCAGTGCTCCGAAAGCTCGTGATTCCAAATTGGGTTTTAACCTGAGTGTTGTGAGACTTCTCAATTGGGCAGTGAACAGACTTTGTTATTCAACGGATTGATTGATGTTTATGTCAAAGAGTCCTTTGCTCAAATCTGACATTTTAAAAAGCTTTGTCGAGGGAAACATTTATAGACAATGAAAATAAAAATATACACATTTTTAAAGCCCTTGTGGTTTTCAATTCTCCTGAACTTGGCCACAGCAACAGTATCCAGAAAATAGCAATGGGGATCACAACTGGGGTGCACAGTGGCACGGTGGTTAGCACTGCTGCCTCATAACGCCAGGGATATGAGTTTGATTCCTGACTTGGGTCACTGTCTATGTGGAGTTTGCACGTTCTCCCCGTGTCTGCGTGGGTTTCCTCCGGGTGCTCTGGTTTCCTCCCACAGCACAAAGATGTGCAGGTTAGATGATTGGCCACGCTAAACTCTCCTTTAGTATACCCAAACAGGCGCCGGAGTGAGGCAACCCGGGGACTTTCACAATGACTTCATTGCAGTGTTAATATCAGCCGAGTTGTTGCACTAATCAATAAACTTCTTCAATGGTGCCACCTTATTGAAGTGAGTGTTAAAGAACCCACAATCATTATTTTCATGGCAAGATGTTCTCCCTGGTAGCTTGGCTAATGTTCATCCCTCAACCAACACCACCAAGGGAGAAAAACACAGATCACCTGGTCATTGCTACTTGTGGGATCTTGCTGTGCACAAAATTGGCTGCTACGTTTCCGACCAGAGTGATTCTTTGTTCAACTGCATTAATCCAGGGCAGATCGTGAGGGATTTGTGCTGTACTCTGATGGACTGACATCACAGAATTGTTACAGCATAAGGGGCCATGTGGCCCATTGGGTCTGCAGTGGTTCTCCAAATGAGCAACATGACCTCGTGCCTTCTCCTGCCTTCTCCTGCCTTTTCTCCTGCATACTGTTTCTATTCAAATAATCACTAAAGCTCTTTTGAATGCCTCAGTTGAACCCATTTGCAACAAACTCCCAGGCAGTGCATTCTAGACCAGAACCACCCACTGCCTAAGTAAGCTTTTTCTCACATTGCATTTGCTTCTTTTGCAAATCATCTAAATCTGTGCCCTCTGGTTCTTGAGCCTTTTACCAGCAGGAACAGTTTCTCCCTATCTACTCTGTCCAGGCCCCTCATGATTTTGAACATCTCTATCTCTTAGCCTTCTTATGTCTGATGAGAAGAGTCCCAACCTCTCCAATCTGTTCCCTTAACTGGCGTTCCTCATCCTGGGAACCATTCTTGTAATCCTGTTTTGACGTTTCTCCAATGTGTTCACGCCCTTGATGTATCACCTGTGGTTCTTGAACAGGAATTTCAGCAGCTCCTTCACCCACATATTCGGAGGCTTCGCAGTTTGATCCATTACATCATGAATATTCCTCCTGTGGCCATCATGTCTTGGAGTGGGACATGAACCTAGAACTTCTGGCTAAAGGGGCAGGAGTACTGCCTACTGTGACCCACCACCTCCCTAACAACATTGAGTACACTTCAGAAAACACTTCTGTGGCTGTTTGCCCTCGGCACGACCTGAGGTTATACATGGGATCTGAACTGGTTTTCGAACTGGGGGAGATTGTACTGTCAATTTCACCTCAACAGAGATAAAACCCCGATTGTGGATGACCTCTTGGGTGAGCAATCCTCTTCAGAAAGACCCACACTTTTAGAAACATAGGGAATAAAAGCAGGAGAAGGCTATTCAGGGCAGCCCAGTGGCACAGTAGTTAGCGCTGCTGCCTCACAGTGCCAGGGACCCAGGTTCAATTCTGGCCTCGACTCATTGCCTGTGCGGAGTTTGCAAGTTCTCCCCGCGTCTGCATCGGTTTCCTGCAGTTGCACCAGTTTCCTCCTACAGTCCAAAGATGGGTGGGTCAGGTTGATTGGCCATGGTAAATTGACCACAGTGTGAGGAGAATTAACAGGGTAAATGTGTGAGGTTACAGGAAATTGGGCCAGGGTGTGAATGTGGTTGATACAGACTCAATGGGCCAACTGGCCTCCTTCAGGACTGTAGGATTTCTATGATTTGCCTCTTTGATCCTGCTCTGCCATTCATTTTGATCATAAGAACATAAGAACATAAGAACTAGGAGCAGGAGTCGGCCATCCGGCCCCTCGAGCCTGCTCCACCATTCAATAAGATCATGGCTGATCTTTTCTGTGGACTCAGCTCCACTTACCCACCCCTCACCATAACCCTTAATCCCCTTCACTGTTCAAAAATTTATCTTTCTTTGCCTTAAAAACATTCAATGAGGTGGCCTCAACTGCTTCACTGGGCAGGGAATTCCATAGATTCACAACCCTTTTTGAAAAGAAGTTCTTCCTCAACTCAATCCTAAATCTGCTCCCCTTTATTTTGAAGCCATGCCCCCTAGTTCTAGTTTCACTTGCCAGTGGAAACAACTTCCCGTCTTCTATCTTATCGATTCCCTTCATAATCTTAAATGTTTCTATAAGATCTCCCCTCATTCTTCCGAATTCCAATGAGTATAGCCCCAGTCTACTCAGTCTCTCCTCATAAGCCAACCCTCTCATTCTGGAATCAACCTAGTGAATCTCCTCTTCAGCCTTTCCAGTGCCAGTATATCCTTTCTCAAATAAGGAGACCAAAACTGTAGACAGTATTCCAGATGTGGCTCACCAGCACCTTATACAGTTGTGACATACCCTCATGTTTTTAAACTCCATCCCTCTAGCAATGAAGGACAAAATTCCATTTGATCATGGCTGATCATTGAATCCAATATCCTGATTCCCCCTCTTCACTCTGTATCCCTCAATGAGAAGTAATTATCCTCTCAGGCAGAAAGCAAAATTGCAGAATGGGCCCCTTGCAACACCTTCATGAGAACTCTCATTCACACGCTTAGGGAAGCACCCAATCTGCTTAACTGCCTATGCAGGGGTCAGTGCAGACTCGATGGGCTGAAGGGCCTCTTCTGCACCATAAGATTCTATGATTCTATGAGTTTACTCACTCACATATTTTAACGGTTTAGCTGCTCAGTTTCCAAAGGGCAGTTAAGGGTTAAAACCTGGCTTTTCCCGCTCCCTGTGCCCTGGCACTGCCAGACTCACTGTTTGGTTTCAAGAACTGGTGTCTGCTGTGAGTTTTTGTCTCTAATCCAACATCATAACAATTTACCTAGAACCCACAATGATGTAAACAAGCCTCTCCGAGTGCTTCATTGGGACGTAAACAGACAGGCAAGGAGGCTTTAGGGCAGGTCATCAAAAGGTGAGAGAGGTTTACAGAGCGAGTTCCTGAGCTGGGGTGCTGGCATTGAAGGTGAGGGGAAAAAAATGAGTTAAGTTGGGGTTGATAGAGAGGGCAGAATTGGAGAAAGAGTTTGGAAAAGTTGGGGGGTGAGTGCAGGAGTGTGATGACGGACTGCATCCTCTTGACACGATTGAAGAGAAATTGGTGGGTTGGAAACAGATTAACTTTATTCTTTGTGTTTGGATGGTCTCGAGTGACCTGAATTACTGGAATTGGAAACTTTCGCTTTCTTTCTAACTGGTTGACACCCAACTTTTAACAATTTACTCTGACCTCAGCCTGTGCACAAAAGAACATGGAACATTGGAAAAGGTTTATGGCCTTTTTATGGTCCAAAGTATCGGTAATAAAGAACTCTCAAGGCTAATCCCTTCTTCCAGTTTGTAGCCTGTAGCCCTATGCATTATGGCACTGTAGCTGCATATTGACAAATGTTTTCACTGAGTTAAGGGTTCTCACCTCTACTGCCCTGTCAGACAGTGAGTTCCAGACCCTTGGGGGGAAAAACATTTCTCCTCATTTCCCAGTTAATAAACAAAGAACAAAGAAAATTACAGCGCAGGAACAGGCCCTTCAGCCTTCCAAGCCTGCATCTTAAATCTTAAGATTTATTTATTAGTCACAAGTAGGCTTACATTAACACTGCAATGAAGTTACTGTGAAATCCTGCTAGTCGCTACAATCCAGTGCAATGCGTCTAATCCGCACGTCTTTCAGACTGTGGGAGGAAACCGGAGCACTCAGAGAAAACCCATGCAGACATGGGGAGGATGTGCAAACTCCACACCGTCAGTGACTGGGAATTGAACCCAAGTCCCTGGTGCTGTGAAGTGGCAGTGCTAACCACTGTGCCACCCAATCTTTCCAATAATGACTTTAAATCAACCGCGACCCCCCCCCACCCCCACACCCAACCTCAACCTCCCTCTCCCCCAGCTCTCTCTACAAAGGAAATTGGTTCCTCCTCTCTACTTTATGTCAGACCTTCATAATTTTATACAACTTAATTTAAATCTTCTTTCAGCCTGCTTTGTTGAAAAGAAAACAATCACTGACCAATGTGACCTTTCCTCATTGCTAAAATGTTCTATTGTTTGTAATATCCTTGTCAATCTCCCCTGCATCCTCCCCACAACGCACTCACATCCTTCCTGTAATATGCTGCTCAGAATTGTATGCGATTGATTGTATTCTTGCATGAGTTTGTCAAACTACAAGATCTGTTGAATGCAGATTGGAACAGGAGGAGGTCATTCAGTGCATCGAGCACCAATCAATTAGGTCACGGTTAGATCCACAGCTGGGATTTGCCATTCCTGTTAGCTTTGGTCGGGTTTGGTAATGAGAGTGGAAGCTATCGTGAGAAGGCCTAACGTGTGGTTTATGCTGACGTGAGAGTTTGTTGTCCTTGCCCCCACCTCCCCCCAGCAGTGGCGAGCCCCGTTTCCCAGTGTTCAATGTCAGGACCTCATTATGTTACATTTGTGTCTGATTATCGAGCCTATCGCTGGAATCGTACCCCACCCCCCCTTAAAAAAAATCCATCCAATGACGGTGTGATATCAAGACAGCACCAATCATGCTTCAAAAGGCCAGCCCCTCTCTGAGGGCTGAGGGGAGGGGGAGGTGGGAAAGGCTCAGAGCATCAGAATGAGTGCACTGCTCATGGAGCAGTTTCATGGATTCAGGGGGCTGACTCAGGGAGACCAGATCCGACTGGGAATGAGCAGCTTTTGTCACTAGGGTTACCCTTCACGGGGACCAGGGGCCTGGTCATAGAAACAGAAACTGGAAGCAGGAGTAGGCCATTTGACCCTTCGAGCCTGCTCCATCTCTTGATCATGGCTGATCTTCAAATTCAATATCCTAATTCCTCCTTCCCTTCCTTAATCTCTTTATCCCCAAGAACGATAAGTAATTCCTTCTTGAAATCATGCATTTTGGCCTCAACTACTTTCTGTGGGAGTGAATTCCACACATTCACTACTCTGGGTGAAGAAATTTCTCCTCACCTCAGTTCTAAAGGGTTTACCCCTTTTCCTCAAACTATGACACATAGTTCAGAAACATTCTTTCTGAACCTACCCTGTCTAACCCCGTCAGAATTTTTTAAGTTTCTATGAGATCCCTTCTCACTTTTTTAAAGTCCAGTAAATATAATCCTAACTGACTCAGTTTCTCCTCATATAACAGACTTACTATCCCGGGAATCAGCTAGGTAAATCTTGGCTGTACTCCCTCTGTCTGGGGGCACCATTCCTCAGATAAGGACACCAAAACTGCATACAGTATTCCAGGTGTAGTCTCCCTCTGGTCTTTGGTCTCCTTCACATATCAGAATCCCCTAATTCCTCCCCTACTCCGCCCAAGATAATCCCCAAACCTGCCCTGTCAATACATCAACACAACGCCACCTTCTCCAACCCCCGGTACTTCTGTTCTCCCCTGAGTCTTCTCCTGCTCTCCCATGACTCGGCTTCCTCTACCCTGACGTCTACCCCCTTCCCCTCTCCCCTTCTGCTAGAAGCAGGACTAGGCCATTTGGCCCTTTGAGCCTGCTGACACACCACCGAGTTCACATCGGGGAGCCCCCCTTCACCTGGCCCGTGCAATTGCAGCAAGATATCCATATTCCTACAGTCAAATCCTCTTGCTGTGAAGGCCAACATACTCAAGGGGGCTGGGGTGGGGGGCAGGATGACGGGAAGAAGGAGGGGGTAGACGTCAGGGTACAGGGAATCTAGTAATGAGAGAGCAGGAGAAGACTCAGGGGAGACCAGGGTGGTGAAGGTGGAGTTGCGTTGATGTGTTGACAGGGCAGGTTAGGGGGTTGACTTGGGGGAGATCAGGGAGTTGACTCGGCAAGGGGAGACCAAAGGGGAAACTGATAAGTGGGAAAAGCAGAAGACCCTGAGGATGTCTCCTGCTGCTGGGACACGGGATTCTTGGATGGACCTCACAGAGGGAAGGAAAGCCTAGGACACTGTGCATTGTTCTACTCAAGGTCAGGGGTGGGGGATTGGGGGTGGTTCTGGATGCGAGGTGTCCTCAAGGAAAGACATGTCAGTGATCCATGTGGCTGGTTACCGGTGAGACCATTCAGCATTAACTCAATTGTCATGCCTGGAGTCTAATGAATTATGCAGTTAAGCCCACTCAAGCACTACTTATGCCTGTAAATGTCTCTGATTGCTGTTCAGTGGTTAATAATTGGTGCACTCCCTTCCATAATTAATGACTGCCTTGGTGTGCCTACACAAGGCGTGGAAGGCAAATACATTCCCTTAGAGTTGACAATATCAGCAAGGCATTTGATAAGGTCCCCCATGCAAGACTGCTTGAGAAAGTGAGAGGGCATGGGATCCAAGAGGCTGTTACCTTGTGGATCCGGAACTGACTTGCCTGCAGAAGGCAGAGAGTGATTGTAGATGGGTCTTTTTCTGCATGGAGGTCAGTCACCAGTGGAGTGCCCCAGGGATCTGTTCTAGGACCCTTGCTGTTTGTCATTTTCATAAATGACCTGGATGAGGAAATGGAGGGATGAGTTGGTAAGTTTTCTGACCACATGAAGGTTGGTGGGTGTTGTGGATAGTCTGGAGGGATGTCAAAAGTTGCAGTGAGACATAGATAGGATGCAAGACTGGGTGGAGAAGTGGCAGATGGACTTCAACCTGGATAAATGTGTAGTTGTCCATTTTGGCAGGTCCAGTGGGATGAAGAAGTATAATATCAAGGGTAGGAGTGTTAGCAGTGTAGAGGATCAGAAGGATCTTGGGGTCCAGATCCATAGGACTCTTAAATTGGCCTTGCAGTAGGAGGATGTGGTCAAGAAGGTGTATGGCGTACGGACCTTCATTAACCAAGGGATTGAGTTTAGGAGTCAGGAGATAATGCTGCAACTTTATTTAAGACCCTTGTCAGACCCCATTTGGAGTACTGTGCGCAGATCTGGTTGCCTCACTACAAGAAGGCTGTGGAAGCTATTGAAAGAGTGCAGAGGAGATTTACAAGGATGTTGCATGGATTGGGGAGCATGCCCTATGAAGATAGGTTGAGAAAGCTAGGTCTTTGCTCCCTGGAGAGACGAAGGTTGAGAGGCGACCTGATAGAGGTTTATAAAATGTTGAGAGGAAGAGATAGGGTGGTTTTTCAGAGGCTATTTTCCAGGGCTGAAATGGTCATTATGAGAGGACACAGGTTTAAGGTGCTGGGGAGCAGATACAGAGGAGATGTCAGGGATAAGTTTTTCACTCAGAGGGTGGTGAATGAGTGGAATTGGCTGCTGTCGGTGGTGGTAGAGGTGAACTCGTTGGGGTCTTTTAAGAGACTTCTGGATGAGTACATGGGATTTAATAGGATTGAGAGTCATAGATAGGCCTGGTAAGTATGGATATGATCATTGCAACTTGTGGGCCGAAGGGCTTGTTTGTGCTGTAGTGTTCTATGTTCTATGTCTATGTAATGTCATATTATTCAAGGAAGGTGCTCCTACTATTCGGCTGGGTGCCGAAGGGCAGATTGACAAGGCGCCCCTACCCCGCCATAGACCAGGGTGAGCTCATGGCCTTGGAGTGAAACTGGGGATGATTCCTGAATCTGAGATGGGAGCTCAGGATACGGCAGAGTGGCCAAAGCTGTGACCACACAGTCATTTGTTGTGGGGCGAGGGTGGTGTGGAAATGAATGAAGGACTGGCCATCAGTGCGGTGAACAGGACATGGGTCAATGGGTTTTGAGGAGCAGTTTTCAATCAATGAATGAACTAAGAGTTGTCTTGAGGAGACTGATGCTAACTGTCAAGTTTCCCTCTTTGATTCTGCGTTGAGGAGACCATACGAGATATGGAGCCTGGTGAACCCACGCCAATCTTCTCACTCATTAGCAGCAGAGAGGAAGAGGTCAGTGGAGGTGTCTGGCTCACCAAAAGCAACAGCAGAATGAAGAAGAGGAGGGGGTGACGGGGTCTGTTCTGCATGCAGAGTATGGTCCCTGCAAGACAGCCATTGTTCATAGATGTCTTCTAGACCCAGGAGGTACAGATGGTACCTTAATATACCAGCATACCAGAGATATCAAAGGCTACAGATGTCCAGTAGCTGGTTGGTCGCACCTCCCATTTTCTGCAGGATTGAGCGACCATCCATGACCAGGATCACTGAAAATTATACTAATGTTTGATTTTTACACAGTGACTTCTGCCAGAGCTCCACCACTGCCTTCTGTGGGATTTTGCAATACTCTGCACACAAGTACACACAAGAGGAGATGCATATAATCTTCGCATGGACACACTACTTTGTTCTGTTTGAGCACGATCTGGTAAGCCAGGATACAAGAGCAATGTGTAACTCTCTCACCTTGTACAGGTACAGAGGGCCATCCACTGGACTCGGGTAGCACTCAGAGCTCCAGAGCATCCAGCAGTGATTTGTGTGAATTACAAGGGCTCCCACTCAGTGAATGTTCAGCTGGTCTGTGACCACAGAAAACATATCCTCCAGGTGTGTGCTCCACTCCCAGGGAGTGTGCATGACTCCTACATTCTGAGTCCTTCTCACATTCCTGAGGGTCCACAGAGGCTGTAGAGTTGGTCCCTCTGGGACAGAGACTGCCCACTTTGATATGGCTGATGATGGTGTTGTCCAAACCAGAAAGAGTGCAGAGAAGATTTACTCGGATGCTGCTGGGACTTGATGGTTTGACTTATAAGGTCAAGCTGGGCAGACAAGGACATTTTTTTTTCTGGAACTGAGGGTGAACTTATAGAGGTCTGTAAAACAATGAGGGGCACAGATCAGTTAGCTAGTCAACATCTTTTCCCAAAGGTAGGGGAGTCTAAACTAGAGGGCGTAGGTTTAAAGTGTGAAGGGAGAGATGCAAAAGGATCCAGAGGAGCAATTTTTTTTCACTCAGAGAGTGATGAGTGTCTGGAACAAGTTGCCAGAAGTAGTAGTAGAGGTAAGTACAGTTTTGTCTTTTAAATAACATTTAGATAGTTACATGGGTAAGATGGGTATAGAAGGATATGGGGCAAATGTGGGCAATTGGGGCTAGCTTAGTGGTTAAAAAACGGCAGCATGGACAAGTTGGGCCTCTATGGAGGCTACAGAATGAATCTGATACAATGAGACTCATGCTGCAATTCATACTCTGACAGAGCATCACTCACCTGATGAAGGAGCAGTGCTCTGAAAGCTCCTGATTCCAAATAAACCTATTGGATTTTAACCTGGTGTTATGAGACTTCCCTACTGGTGGAGCAGACCATTGGGAGGCTGAAGATCCAGGTTCCAGTGCCTGGATTGGTCTGGGAATCCTGCAATGCCATCTACAGAGGGTGGCACGCATCGCTTACTGCACCCAGCTGGGGGAAGATGAGAAGGATGTTGAGGGAGATGAGGTGATTCTCGAGGGAGAGGCTGTCAGCCATGAAGCAATAGCGAAGCCCAGGTGAGGCAGATCCGTCACTGCCCCTAGATTCATCCCACTATCTCCGCACGGCGTGTGGGAGTGTAGTCTCCCCACAGACCCAGTGCACACTCTCTGTGATAAATAAGGCTCTTGTTATGGGGTCACTGCAATGGCCATAGTCCCTACATTGCAAGAGGACGATGCCAACTTGCACTGGGGACACTCCACACACATTCTAAGTCAACTTCTGTGAATCTCGAGCTCCTGTGTGGCAGCTCACTTGCTCTCAATGATCTGTTTAAAGAAGATGTGTGGGGGATGTTTTCACACAGAGAGTGGTGGGTGCCTGGAACCCACTGCCAGAGGAGGTGTGGAACCAGGCACATTAGCAACATTTAAGAGGCATCTGGATGGGTACATGAATAGGGAGGGGCAGGAGGGATACGGGCTGAGTAAGGGCAGAAGATTTTTTATCGATTTATTTAGAACGTCATGATCAGTACAGGCTTAGAGGGCCGAAGGGCCTGTCCCTGTGCTGTACTTTTTTCTGTTCTATGTTCAAATGTCTTCATTCCGAGGGTTCAGAAGGAAGCTGGATGTGGACGGGCTGCACTGATACCAGGCTGGCATCAAGGTCCTTATAGAAAGAATAAATAAGGACTTTAAACCAATAAAGTGAGGGGAAGATTTGAGTGAAAATAAAAATTAACTAAAGAGCAGAAGTCAGACTACAAAACAAGATAAGATTAATATCCTGAGATGGGAATGGTTGGGGGAAGCACTAACAAAAAATAAACCATTGAACAATCAAAACAGAAGTGATAATAAAGAATACAACATTTAAAATTAGCAATGATACAACTGAACAACAGCAGCTAAAAATGTGAGCTATGCAAAATGTGTGACCAGGACAGACTGGATGGTAACAATTGTTCAGTAAAGAGACCCGAAAACAAAGGGAAAACATTGGGAAGCACGCACTCAGATAGAGGCTGTGATGGAGGAGCAATTGGCACAGCTGGATTTACCGTGGAACACAGTGCACTTCAGCACAGGACCCCGATCAATGGGGGGGGTCTCGTGTTGGCCGGTGTCTTTGGGGGGGGGCGGCGGGGGGGTACCAATCAGAGCCTGATAGCTCGGAATTAATGATAAGCTTATGGTTTTTTTTTTGTCATTCACAGGACACAGGGGTCGCTGGCAGCCAACATTCATTGTCCATCCTGAGTCACCCTTGTTCCACAATGCTGTAGTTCTGAGGTCACATGTAGGCCAGACCGTGTAACGAAGGCAGATTTCCTTCCCTAAAGGTAGTGACCCAGATGGGTTTTTACAACAGTCGATAATGGTTTCGGGGTCATTATTATTTATATTTCTGGAGCCTACCAGGGGCAACTCTGATTGGCCAAGTCCACTTAGAGTGGGAAAGCACTGATGGAAATCTCTGAGGTGACCTCGCTCGGGGAAAGATTTTCCTCTCGATGATTTTCAATAACGATTGTGTTATTGATGTTGAGATTTAAAAGCAATCATTCAGACTGGGCTTTATGTTGAAAAACAGACAGCATTATGGAATTTCACTGCGTAAAGCCTCAGGACAGAGAAGTCCCAGCGGAAGAGTGGGAATGGCATTCCCCTCACCGGCTGTCTGTGTCCCCTGGGTAAAGAACGACCCACATGAGTCAGGAGAGGTAAAAGATCATGGGCTGTTGGTTAAAGAGCTCATGGCAAACAAGGAGCCCATTCTCCAGCGGTGTGTTGGGAAATGTACTGCTGCTCCGCTCCGGGTCCCCACTGTCAAATTGCCTGTCCCCGACAAAGAAATCCACTTCCAAACCACCCCTCAAGACATTGAGGACAGAGCATCCAAACTGTCCCTGGGAAAAGGGACCGGGACCTCTTTATGACAATCTCGGAAAATGCTTTCAACAAGTGTCAGAACCTTGTAAGTGCTCCGCGGGGGAATGCTGGGCTCAGGGGAGTTCCTCATTGAAGTAGCTTGTTCCAGGGGAATGTGTCAGGTTCTTTCCCTTAGAATGAGTTGGTCCTTAGATTTTGTTCCCTAGAAGATGTGTCAGTCGTCAGAGATTCTTCCTGGAGTATGTGTCAGTATTTACATATCGTTCAAAGCAGAATGTATCAGGAAATTATCCCCAAGGTTTTTCATGGAGAATGTGTACAAGGGATTCCTCTCCCCGCCACCCCTGCCCTGAATTATTCTGCCCAAAGGAGTTTGCAGTATACAGGGACCCCATTTGATCCGTTGTGCCTGTGCTGGCTTTTTGAAAGAGCTATCCAACTAGTCTCATTGCCTTAGAGAATGGCACAGTGGCACAGTGGTTAGCACTGCTGCCTCACAGCGCCAGGGACCCAGGTTCGATTCCCAGCTTGGGTAACTGTGTCATGTTTGCACATTCTCCCCGTGTCTGTGTGAGTTTCCTCTGAGTCTTCCCAGTTTCCTCCCACAGTCGGAAAGACGTGCTGGTTAGGGTGCAGTGGCCATGCTAAATTTTCCCTCAGTGTACCCGAACAGATGCCAAAGTGTGGCAACTAGGGGATTCTCACAGTAACTTCCTCGCAGTGTTAATGCAAGCTTTATTTGTGACTAATAAATAGACTTCAACTTCAAAATAAAAGCAAAATACTGTGGAAACAGAATCTGAAACAAAAGCAGAAAATACCAGAAAATCTCAGAAGATGGAAAAATGGAAGTGAGAATGAAGGATGATAAAAATGGTTGAATGAGATAAAATAAATGGGAATGGAGTGAAGGTGGAGGAGAGAGTTCATGCTCTGAAGAAATTGAAGTCAGTGTTCGGCCCAGAAGGCAGCCATTTTTATCACCCTTCATTCTCGAATCATAGAATCCGTGCAGAAAGAGGCCACTTGGCCCATTGAGTCTGCACCAACCACAATCCTACCCAAGCCCTATCCCCATAATCCTATGCATTTACCATAGCGAGTCCCCCTGACATGAAAAGGGCAATTTAGCATGGCCAATCCATCTAACCCACATATTTTTGGACTGTGGGAGGAAGCCGGAGCACCTGGAAGAAATCCACCTGGATACATAGAACATAGAACATAGAACAATACAGCACAGAACAGGCCCTTCGGCCTTCGATGTTGTGCCGACCAAAATAAAAAGCAATGCCCCTCCAAACTAAACCATTCCCTTCTCTTCCATATACTTATCAACTAACCTCTTAAACGCCACCAAACTTGGCGCATCTACAACAGCTGCAGGCAGGGCATTCCACTCCCTAATCACTCTTTGAGTAAAGAACCTACCTCTGATATCCGTCCTATAACTCATACCCCTTAATTTAAAGCTGTGTCCCCTCGTGCTAGCTTTCTCCATCCTAGGAAAAAGGCTATCACTGTCCACCCTATCTAAACCTCTAATCATCTTATATGCTTCAATAAGCATATTGAATGTGCAGACTCCACATAGAATGTGCAGAGAATGTGCAGACTCCACATAGACAGTGACCCAAGCCGGGAATGTTAACTGGGTCCCTGGTGCTGTGAGGCATTAGTGTTAACCATTGTACTGCCATGCTGCCCTAGAGTGGGCTGGAGTTGACGGGGGAGGGAGATCAGATGGAGGTTGCGAAGGATGTTCCATTTCTCCACTTCTCCATTCTCGTTCTCACCTTGCCTCCACCACCCCCTCCCTTTCCACTTTCAGGGAAACCAGCACATTCTTCATGAGGTCCATGGCCACTTTTCAGCCTTCATCATCATTTAGATTCCTTATTACAGCCTCCCCCCCTCCGCCCCCATCACCACCCCAGTATTATAAATCTCTGCTGATTCTCTTTGCTCTCAGCTCTGATGAAGGGTCATTCAGATTGGAAACATTGGTTCTATTCTCTCTCCACAAACGCTGTCAGACCTGCTGAAATTTTCCAGCATGTTTTGTTTTCAATCCCGTTGCTGTGCACTTTCCCCAAAACCCGGCAAATGTTTCTCCTTTCAGTATTTGTCTCATTCCCCTTTGAATTTGCGATGCCAACATGCTCTGATGTTGTGCATTTCAGGATAATTTTCTGCACAAAACAAATACTCCCAGGGGGCAATCTTACCAGAAACATTCCAAGTGCCAAACGAGCATGAAAATGGGAAAGCATCGTGCTGCTTTTTTATTGAAAAAAAAAGCGAAATCTGTTTTCTGCGAGGCCTCAGCTCACTGAGAGCCGGCAGATAGCAGCAGAAGGCATCATTGTGCGTGCTCTGGTCTCTGACTAAACACAGAGATCTGTCATTCACTGCCTTGTCCAGTTATTGTTGGTTGATCGCATGCTCCCTCACCTTACCCCGAGCTATCCAGCTACTGCTGGCCTCTATGGCCAATTTCCCCCCACACTAATTGCCCCCCCCTCCACATTACCCCCTCCTGACCCCCTTTCCAGTCACATGAACGATCTACACCTCTGTGTGAACTGCATACCTCCACATAGGCCAATGCCTCCAGCCTAAACCAGTTGCAACCCCTGTTCCTCCACCCCCCGCACTACCCCTTCCCTAGCGTGGGCTACTGCAACCAATCCATACCCCCACCCAGACCAATCACCCCCTCCCCCCCAATCCACATGGGCCACTCGATTCCTGCCCCCCCCCATCACTGATGCAGAGCATGCGGTGTCCATCCCCAATCCCCGCTGGCAGAATGTGCAGTGTCTCCAACCCCCGCCGCCCCCCACCCCCACCCCCGATCAGCACTCCAGTTCCACCTGCGAGACCACCCTGACCAGTCCCCGTTGCTGGGGAACATCTGTGATCCGTGCCGGTGAGAACCTCCACCGGTGAGGTGGGAAAGACAAATGAGACCAGACAACAGTGTCTGGAGCTCACTAAACACATTGAAATCAGTCACTGAATATCTCAACCAGCCTCGCATCCTTCCCTGGCACCAAGCTCAACACATCACAAAAGAGTGGCCCAGAAAGATTGCCACTTGCTGGATGCCGGGTGCAAATCCAATTTTTTCCGTTCCCGTTGAACTTTCCCAGCTGCTGATTGAGCAGCATAGTGCCCTCCGTCTGTCCTAGTTTGGCATCTTCAGCGCTTTGGCCACTCACGCTGACTTCCTGAGTCGAGAGCTGAAATTTCCCCGATCCCTCGTGGCAGGACGTGCCACTGGAGATTCAGCAACCCATCCAAAATCCCAACAGTACTGGACAATCCCGGCGGTGCCAGAAAACCCCACCGAAGTGGTTTATATAAATTCGAAACTCCAGTGACCCCCTAGAACCCTGCCCTGAGATCTCCCACTCATCCATTCCCCTCACATTAACTGACGGATAAATCACCTGCTTCCATTCCTTTGGCTAATAGACAATGTGCAGAAGGAGTTACAAAGTGAATCACTCAATTGGAGAGCTAGTACGAACACGATGGGTTGAATGGTCTTGGCCTGTGGGGTTACAATTCTTTCAATCTGTGATTCCGAGAAGTAGTATTCCCTGCATAGGATATTATGAGTGAGGGAATTGCAGACACTTTAGTCACTGTTTAACTTCTAGAGATTCAGACTCTACAGATTCAGGACTTAAATTATTTCAGAATGGGAAAGAGAAACCAGGGTTTTCAGTTTCAGTCTGAGTGTGAGAAAGGTACTGGACTCAGTCATTAGGAGCAGGGGTGGCTGAGTGCTTCAACACTCATTCATTGATCAAAGATAATCAGGATATGTTTGTGAAAGATTGGTTATTTTTGATCCGTATGCATTGCTTGAGGAGTCCATTAGTACGGTAGATAGCAGAAGACTAATGGATGTTGTTTCCATCAGCTTCAAGGAGGTTTTGTTAGGATTCTTTTGAAAATAAATTAATCATGTTACAAGGAGTGAAGATACTTGACAAGATGCTTAGTTGATCATAACAGGGTTTTTTTGTTAATTTATTCAATGAAGATATTAATTCAGAGTCTGCACTTAACCATTTAAATACTGATTGTAAAAATCTCACGCTTCCAAGTTTTCTGATTTGATTTGATTTATTATTGTCACATGTATTAACATACAGTGAAAAGTACTGTTTCTTGTGTGCTGTACAGACAAAGCATGTCATTCATAGAGAAGGAAAGGAGAGAGTGCAGAATGTAGTGTTAAGTCAGAGCTAGGGTGTAGAGAAAGATCAACTTAATGCGAAGTAAGTCCACTCAAAAGTGGAGGAGGTGCTGTTACCTATCCTTTACTGATTGTGGTCTAATGTTAGGAAGTTCAGGATCCAGTTGCAGACGGAAGAGCTGAGGCCCAGGTCCCAGAGTTCGGAGATGAATTTCATGAGAATAATAGTGTTGAAGGCTGAGCTGTAGTCAATAAATAGGAGTCTGACATCAGTGTCCTTGTTATCTGGGTTATCTGATGGCAGCAGGGAAGAAGTTGTTCTTGTGTTGGTTGATACGTGACCTCACTGTGAAGTGCTCTGAAAGGTTAGTCATGGCACGAATCAATTCCAGCCTCCCGGAATACCTAAATTTGCCTATAGTTTGCTTATCACTGCAAAAGATCCACAGCACCACATTTCCCAGGCCCTGCACTCAATCCTGGAACACCCAGAGAACAAAGACAGTTATATCAAACTCCTATTTATTGATTACAGCTCAGCCTTCAACATTATTATTCCCACAAACTCATCTTCAAACTCCATGTTCTGGACCTCAGCACCTCCCTCTGCAGCTGGATCCTGAACTTCCTAACTCACAGACCCCAATCAGTAAGGATAGGCAATAACACCTCCTCCATGATCATCCTCAATATTGGTGCCCCACAAGACTGTGTTCTCCGTCCCCTACTATATCAGCTATGACTGTGTGGCCAAATTCGCCTCCAATTCGATTTTCAAGTTTGTTGATGACATCACCGTAGTGGGTCGCATCCCAAACAATGACAAGACAGAGTACAGGAATGAGATAGAGAATCTGGTGAACTGGAGCAATGACAATAATCTCTCCCTCAATGTCAACAAAACGAAAGAGATTGTCATCGGCTTCAGGAAGCGTAGAGGAGAACATGCCTCTGTCTATATCAATGGGGATGAAGTAGAAATGGTCGAGAGCTTCATGTTTTTAGGTGACCAGATCACCAACAACCTGTCCTGATCCCCCCATGCCGACACTATAATTAAGAAATTCCACCAATGTCTCTACTTTCTCAGACGACAAATTTGGCATGTCAGTTACGACTCTCACCAGCTTTTATAGATGCATCACGGAAAGCATTCTTTCTGGTTGGTATGGCTCCTGCTCTTCGCAAGACCGCAAGAAACTACAAAATGTCATGAATGTAGCCCAATCAATCATGCAAACCAGCCTCCCACTCTGTCTACACTTCCCACTGTCTTGACAAAGCAGCCAGCATAATTAAGGTACTTCCACATCCTGGACATTCTCTCTTCCATCTTCTTCCATTGGGAAAAAGATACAAAAGTCTGAAGTCAAGTACCAACTGACACAAGAACAGCTTCTTCCCTGCTGCTGTCAGATTTTTGAATGGACCTACCTTGCATTAAGTTGATCTTTCTCCACACCCTAGCTCTGCATTCTGCACTGTTTCGTTTCCTTCTCTATGAATTGTGAAGTTTTTGTCTGTAAAGTGCACAAGAAACTATACTTTTCATTGTATGTTAATGCATGTGACAATAACAGATCAAATCAAATCAAATCAAAAATCTCTGACTTTTGTATCCTTTTCCCAATGGAAGAAGGTGGAGCAGAAAATGTTGGGGTGCGTGGGGTCCTTGATTATACTGGCTGCTTTTGTGAGGCAGCAGGACAGAGTCAATGGATGGGAGGTTGGTTTGCATCATGGATTGGGCTACATTCACAACGTTTTGTAGTTTCTTGCAGTCTTGGGCAGAGCAGGAGACATCAAGCTGTGATACAACCAAAAAGAATGCTTTTTGTGATACATTTGTAAAAGTTGGTGAGAGTCATAGCTAATGTGCTAAATTTCCTTAGTCTTCTGAGAAAGTGGAGGTGTTGGTGGGGCTTTCTTAACTATAGCGTCAGCATGGGGTGGGGTTGTGGGGAGGACCAGGACTGGTAGTTGGTGATCTGGACACCTAATAGCCTGAAGATCTCAAACCTTTCTACTTTGTCTTGAGTTTAAACAAAAAAGTTGTGGCTTGTGTTATGTTAAAACCTCACTTAAGAAAGGAGGGAAAAAGATTTCAAAAGATAAGCCCAGGTATCCATGTTTACAACACACAAACTCAAGTATGTGCAGAATTGCAAGTTACAAAATAGGAAATAGACCAAATTGAAAATCCAATGATAAAAAAAATTAAAGGATAGAGAGGTCACTGTTTATGAGACCATCTTCAGAGCTGAGGCAGGCATTTTTCCACAGAGGTATTGAAATTCCAATGGGATTGAGATTAGGGGAGGAGATTATTGCCAGACTATTAATCCAGAAACCCAGCTCATGTTCTGGAGACCAGGGTTCGAATCTCACCATGGCAGATGGTGGAATTTGAATTCAATTAAAAATATAGATGTAATGAAGAATTTACTGATGACCATGTAACCATTGTCGATTGTCAGAAAAACTCTTCTGGTTCATTAACGTCCTTTAGGGACGGAAATCTGCCATCCTTACCTGGTCTGGCCTTCGTGTGACTCCAGAGCCACAGCAATGTGCTTGACTCTCAACTGCTCTTGGGCAATTAGGGATGGGCAATAAATGCTAGCCAGCCAGTAACACCCAGATTCTACAAATGAATAAACAAAACTGCAATTTCTGGTAACATTTTTTTTAATGTTAATCTGTCTTTTCCAAAAGTGTTGGGAATGTACCTGAGATTTCTTTGAATTGAAATTCTCTATCCTCAATAGTGATTCCAAAGCATATCAGAGATAGGAGCTTGAGCTTGAGAGAGAAGGAGAGAGAGAGAAAGAGAGGGAGAAAGAGATAAAGTGTCATCTACCCCCTTCAACACTGGCATACAGAGGCAGCAGCTTGCACCATCTACAAGATGCACTGCAGCAAAGCTTCTTCGACAGCACCTTCCAAACCCAGGACCTGCACCTAGAAGGGGAAGAGTGAGAGATACCTGGGAACACCACCACCCAGAGATTCCACTCCCAGCCATTCACCATCCTGATTTGAGGATATATCCGTTCCTTCACTGTCACTGGGTCAAAATCCTGGAATTCACGCCCGAACAGCACAGTGGGTGTGCCTACTGTAGATGGACTGCAACCGTTCAAGAAGGCAGCTTACTACAACCTTCTCAAGGGGCAATTAGGAATGGGCAGTAAATGCCAGCGACACCCATAAACAAACATAAAAAGAAATAGGGCTTGAAGAAATGAGCCAGATAGAGAGCATTGGGGTTTTGGGGGAACACAACAAAGAGGTGTTTGAATTGGGGGTGTTGGAGGGACTGAATAAAATAGCTGAGTCTTAAACTCCAATGTGGTAACTTTTCTGGTATTCTTGGGGTCCAAGTGCCAGGGTGTTGAATTCATTTGTATAATTTATACCTATGTTGCAATTGTGCAAAACTCTGGTGCGGCCGCACTTGGAGTATTGTGTACAGTTCTGGTCGCCGCATTATAAGAAAGATGTGGAGGCATTGGAAAGGATGCAGAAGAGGTTTACCAGGGTGTTGCCTGGTATGATGGGTAGGGTCTTATGAGGAAAGGCTAAGGGACTTGAGGGTATTTTCATTAGAGAGAAGAAGGCTAAGAGGTGACTTAATTGAGACATATAAGATGATCAGAGGGTTAGACAGGGTGGATAGTGAGAGCCTTCTTCCTCTCACTGGATGGAGTTGGATAGCACGGGGGCGGGCATAGCTTTAAATTAAGGGGTGGTAGTTATAGGACTGATGCTAGAGGTGGGTTCTTTATTCAGAAGGTAGTAAGGGCGTGGAATGCCCTGCCTGCAGCAGTTGTGGACTCGTCAAGTTTAAGGGCGTTCAAATGGTCAATGGATAGGCATATGGATAATATTGGAATAGTTTAGGATAGAGGGTCATAAAATTGGTTACATTGGTTGGCGCAACATCGAGGGCCGAAGGGCCTGTACTGCGCTGTAATGTTCGATGTTCTATGTTCTGTTCCTACATGCCTTGAGGTGAGGAATTGTGGGGATACCCGGCGTTGGACTGGGGTAAGAATTCCAGCAACACCAGCTGAAAGTCCAACAGATTTATTTGATCCCAGACACTGAGATAAACAACCGGGACGCCAATTAAACAGACCAACTCCCAGCGAAACTGAAAGGGGAGGCTTATAACTTGTTTCTCGGGAATAGAAACTCACAGTTAAAATCAAAAGGGGACTTTTTACAGTTCGCTGAGACTCCTCCTTTCGGGCGTAGAACAAAAACGCCTGCCCTGAACTGAAAAAAAAAACCACACACACACATTTCCAGTTGCGGGAGCAGAGAGAGAGATCCAGGGATGGGGAACAGCGGCAGCAACTGGGTGACAGCCCAGAGACTGGCTTTCATTCTGGCCTCTGTCCTCTTGCTTCAGTGTGTGGGCATCTCTCTCACCTTCCTGTACTTTACCAGCGAGTTAAAGCAGGTAGGCTGCTGTACTTTCCTGCCCCTGGGGGGGGGAATACATCCGGAAGTGGGGGTGGGGGGTGGGGTGCAGTACAGCCGGGGGGGGGCGAGGGGAGTGTAGCTAGGGGTGGGAGTGAGGGTGGTGGGCAACATTTAATCTGAATCTCATTAATTACCCGAAATAATTAATGAGTGAAATTTGCTGCAATTTATCTGTATGTCTGATGCAGATTGCAAACGCAGAAAACAAAACATTTTTTTTTGCAAAGCCTTAAAAGGCATCTAAGTGTGTGGATTGAGAATGGGATGGTCATCTCATTGTTGTTGAGGGGAAAGGCGCAGGTTATTTGCAAGGCTGGCAGTTTCAGCATTTCTATCGTCCCGGGATGATTGAGGGGTTAAATGAGAAAAAAACATCGACAGAGTTGTTGACTCTGCTTCCCAGCTCTCCCCGCCCTCCTGATGTTTTAAAAAAAACACAAGCCTATCACCCCAATCTCCAAATAACACTGGAGTTTGAAAAGTGGCCAAGTATTTTTAAACCAAAACACAGGAAAGGGACTTTTCCCTTTCTTAAGAAAACTCATTTTGCTTCACTTGAATCAAGTTTTCTAAACAAAGGCAAAACAGATTTATTGTCAGGAATCTGAACACAGTCTGCTGTGTACGCCTGGGGACACAGCAGCTTGGGTTTTTTTTAGAAAAGTAGTGAGTGGGTTTTACCTGCAGTCACAGACTCCTGCCTTTCTCTGCTGGATTAAGTTTTGTTTGGAGTGCTTTAAGGAGGTTGACCTCTGCCAGGTTGTCACTGCTTTGTTTATCACTCACTGTTAACGTGCCTGTACTGTTACAGCAATCAGGATTGCAGACTTCAATAACTGCTGATGCCAGATGGAGAACTGCCAGTTGCAACCTTTCAACCTTAGCCTAATTCAGAAACAAAGAAGTGTCTAACCAGCCAATCTGCGCACAGTAAGATCCCAGAAGCCGCAATTGTAATAATGGCTAAATAATGCTCTGTTTTTGTGAGGTTGCACAAAGGATGAACAGTGGCTGTCATTTCCAGGGGTATTCTGAAGACCAGCGTCAACAGCATAAAGAGGGTATAACAATCCAAACACCCCACCCACCCACCTCATCCTGTGACAGAGGCTGTAGGTCACCCACTGCATTCCCCAGTCCCCTGACAACTCATTTTCAGTGTGGGAGAAAGTTACCCTCACCTCAGAGGGACTGCCTGAGATAATGAGGAAATTCTTGGCCGGGTCACTGGGGAGAACTCCTGAGTTCTTTTCCAAACCATTGGCGTCTTTCATGTCCTCCCAAGCAGGCAGACGGGGGGGCCTCATCTCATCAGAAATCTGGCAACTCTGACAGTGCGGTACACCTTCAGTACTGCGCTTGGAGTGTCAAACCCGGGAATGGGACTTAAGCCCGGAATCTTGTCACTCCGAGGTGGGAGTGTTGCTTAATGTGTGACCCGGTCACTATCTGATTGCAAAATCTTGCTGTCTGCAAATTGGCTGCTGTATTTCTGGCAATATAACAGTGACCCTACACTTCAAATATTGTCATGAGGATGCAGGTTAATTTCTTGTTCACCTTGTCACAATGTAAGCATCGTGTTTAAGCGGAAATTGTAACCTGGCTCCTTAACCTGTTTAATATTTTTCTATGCTGGTTTGATCTGATTAATGGGCCTGAGCATGGAAATAACAAAGAATGTATTATGCTGATCACTGCAGGGGGTCAGTTGAAGAATACTTCTTTATTTCCTTTACAATTCCCCCTCTAAGTCTCTGCTTCATTGCCTGGTACAATAGATTAAACAGCTAAAAAGTGGAGGAAAAGCTTGAATTCTGGTCAATTTATTCTAATGACAATAAGGAAAAGTAGTGAACTATTTTGCATCCCGCTCCCAATTTGTTTGACTGAAGGTCAGAGATGCTTCCCTGGGCACTGAATTCAGCTGGGGGCTGGCCACAGCAGAAAAGCCCAAGTTTGATTGGAATCCCTACAGTGCAGAAGGAGGCCATTCAGCCCATCAAGTCTGCACCAAACACAATCCCACCAAGCCCTAATCCCCACTGCCCCATGCATTTACCCTGCTAGTCTCCCTGACACTAAGGGGCAATTTAGCCTGGCCAATCCACCTAACCTGCACATCTTTGGACTGTGGGAGGAAATTGGAACACTCAGAGGAAACCCACACAGACACGGGGAGAATGTGCAAACTCCCACAGACAGTGACCCAAGTTGGGAATCGAACCCAGATCCCTGGCATGATGAGGCAGCAGTGCTAATCAGTGTGCCATCATGCTGCCCCAATTGTGATCCCCATTACTTGGGATAGAATTTTCTGGGCACAATGGTCAAGTCCAGGAGAATTGAAAACCACGAGGGCTTTAAAAATGTGTATATTTTTATTTTCATTGTCTATAAATGTTTTTTAAAATGTCAGATTTGAGCAAAGGACACTTTGACATGGACATCAATCATTCCGTTGAATAACAAAGTCTGTTCACTGCCCAATTAAGAAGTCTCACAACATCCAGGTTTATTTGGAATCACAAGCTTTCGGAGCACTGCCCCTTCATCAGGTTCCCAATTGGCCAGAATAGATGGGGTGCTGTCATGATTGATATGTCAAGTGACCAATGGTAAGGGTTAGGTCGGGGTCACCCGGTGAGAGTTACAGGATTGCGCTCAACTAAGGTTGGCAACAGTAACTGGACTAGGACAGGAATATTGACAAAGATTCTCATTCTGGACTGTTGCTGAGATCTTCTTATTCTCAAGGTTTCCATGTGTGAATCAGATTAAGAACAGGATTGGCATTTGATCAATTTACACCCCTGCTGTTGACATGCTTTACACTCACTGCCATACTGGGCAGTTGAGTGAGTTATTGGACGTTGGGCTGGAAATACATGGGAAAAGTAACAAGGTGATAGTCTTGGTGAAGGGCTCAGGGATTGGAATCTTGGCCGATCTTACTCCTTAGACGCAGACTCATCGAGATGATTCATATAGCATCTATCTGCCTGCACCACTAAATGTGGGAAGAATCGATTTACAGTAAGAGGCCGGAGATTTTGAGGAGATTTACTGAGGATTGTTTTCACCCAGAGGGTGCTGGGAGTCTGGAACTTGCTGCCTGGAAGGGCAGTGGAGACAGGAACCCTCACAACATTGAAGAAGTGTTTATGTGAGCACTTGAAAGTGACAGTATACAAGGCTACGGACCAAGTACTGGAAAATGGGATTTGAATAAATAGGCGCTTGATGGCCAGCACAGACTCAATGGGCCGAAGAGCCTCTTTTCGTGTTGTAAAACTATGACCTCCACCTCCACACCAAGTCAGATGTCAGCCTAATTACAACTGGGGGGGGGGGGGGGGGTGCCCATTTGCTTTGAATTCCATTCTTAAGCGTCTGCCTCTCTCTTTCAATCGCTTGTACAATGGTATAAACAGCACAAAAGTGAGGGAAAAAGACCTGAATTCTGGCCAATTGATTCGAAGCAGAAGGAAGAGCAGTAAAGTAGCCCTGCCCCCATTTCAGTTTGACTGCAGGTCAGGGACATTCGCTGGCTGTTTAGAACATTACAGCACAGAACAGACTCAACCAAGAAACAAGCCCGCTGTCGTTCCAAGCAGGATGATGTGTACTTTGGGTGGGAGTTTGCTGATGCTGGTCTTCCCAGCTGTATCTGCTTGTCCTTCCCAATGGTCGCAATAACCATATGTATTTTTGATGTGGGCGATGTATGAGTTTGGGATGTCTCGTCTACAGTGATCGCTTTTGTTCCCGTTTCTTTCATATCTTAGAGTCATAGCGAAAGACAGCACGGAAACTGGCCCTTCGGCCCAACTCGTTCATACCGACCAGGTTTCCTAAACTGAACTAGCCCCATTTGCCTGCGTTTGGCCCCCCTTGAGACCTTTCCCATCCATCTACCTGTCCTCATATATTTTAAATGTTGTAATCGTTCCCGCCTCAACTGCCTCCTTTGGCAGCTCGTTCCATACATGTACCACCCTCTGTGTGAAAAAGTTGCCCCTCGGGTCCCTTTTAAATCTTTCCTCTCTCACCTTCAATCTATGCCCTCTAGTTTTGGACTCCCCTACCCTGGGGAAAAGTCCTTGGCTATTCACCTTATCTATGCCCCTCATGATTTTATAAACCTCTATAAGGTCATCCCCTCATCCTCCTACCTCCCAGGAGTAAAAAGTTCCAGCCTATCCAGCCTCTCCTTATAATTCTTGCACATCTTCCTCTTATTTAGCCGTGCATTTGACAATTGCAGGGAATTGTTGGTAAATGGCGCTGAGTTGCTCATTCACGTTGGGAGAGAAATGTAATGTTGGGATTGCTCAGCATGACTGAAACCAGTTGCCAGGGCACTCAAAAGAAAGATTGGCTTCAGGAAGTAGAACATTGTTAGCCCAGTTCCCTGACTAGGAGTGAGAACCCCTATTTAATGTTGGACCAGTTATTAACCAATAACAACTTGTTGTTTTATAGCGCCTTTTAACGTGGTAATGTGGGATGAACTTAAAATAATCACCATGCAGATACGGGGAGGACATGCAAACTCCTCATAGGAAGTGACCCGAGGCTGGAATCGAACCTGGGTCCCTGGCAATGGGAGGTAGCAGTGCCGCCCCAAAACAGACATTGCTGCCATGCTTTCACGGAACTTGGCAGCACCCGATCGGGATATTGAATCCTGGACTCCAGCGTGATAAGCAGGATACTAACCACTATGTTAAAGAGGAAGACTTATTGTAAGAGGAATAGAACATATAGAACATAGAACATTACAGCGCAGTACAGGCCCTTCAGCCCTCGATGTTGCGCCGGCCAGTGGACCCTCTAACCTAAACTATTCCAATATCATCCATATGCCTATCCACCGAACATTTGAATGCCCCAAAGTAGGCGAGTCCACAACTGCTGCAGGCAGGGCATTCCACGCTCTCACCACCCTCTGTGTAAAGAACCTGCCTCTGACATCCGTCCTATAACTACCACCTCTTAATTTAAAGTTACGTCCCCTCGTGTTGGTCATCACCATCCGAGGAAAAAGGCTCTCACTATCCACCCTATCCAATCCTTTGATCATCTTATACGCCTCAATTAGGTCACCGCGTAACCTTCTTCTCTCTAATGAAAATAACCTCAGGTCCCTCAGCCTTTCCTCATAAGGCCTTCCCACCATACCAGGCAACATCCTGGTAAACCTCCTCTGCACCCTTTCCAATGCTTCCACATCTTTCTTATAATGCGGCGACCAGAACTGTACGCAATACTCCAAGTGCGGCCGCATCAGAGTTTTGTACAGTTGTAACATAACCTCACGGCTCCTAAATTCAATCCCTCTACCAATAAAAGCTAACACACCGTACGCCTTCTTAACAACTTTATCAACCTGGGTGCCAACTTTCAAAGAGCTATGTACTTGTACCCCAAGATCCCTCTGCTCGACAACACTATTAAGGGTCCTTCCATTAGCCCTATATTTCATATAGGGAATGGAATATTAAATTAGGGTTGTTTTGCTACAAGATATAATTGCTTTAGATGCAATTCAGAGAGGTTTCACTGGACTCATTGCTAGGATGAGGGACTTATCTTATGAGGAAAATTTGAACAGGGGTTGGGTCTCCACTCTTTGGAGTTTAGTAGAATGAAAGGAGATTTTGCTAACTGTACGAGATGCTGAGGGGACTTGATAGGTTGGACACCTAGAGCATGGGTGGGATTCTCCGGTCCTATCCATTCCCGCCTCTGAGAATGGAAAATTTGGCATTCCGGCCAAAACTCCATTCACTGTCAGCGGCACCGGAGAATCACAGTCACGAGCAAGGACGGAGATTTCCGATCAAAGTTTCCTCTTGTGGGAGAGGCAAAGAAGTTCAAAACTAAGAGGTCTTCCTTGAAGACAGGAAAGGGAATCATTTTTTTTCTCCCAGTCACTGGAATTCTTCCCCCCAAACAGTAGTGAATGCTGGGTCACTGAACTTATTTCAAGCAGTTAGAGAGATTTTTAAGATTAAAGCAAAATACTGTGGATGCTGGAATCTGGAACACAAATAGAAAAATGTTGGAAAATCTCGGCAGGTCTAACAGTGTCTGTGAAGAGAGAATAGAGCCAACGGTTTGAGTCTGGAAAATCCTTCATCGGACCCTTCATAAGAGAGATAATTGTTAGACAAGTGGGGGGCGGGGTGGGGTGTCAAGGGTTTACGGAGAGCAGACAGAAAAGTGGGACTGAGGAAATAGCCAGATTACTGAACGGTGGAGCAGATTTGCAGGGCTGGATAGTCTGCTCCTGATCCTTTGTTGCTGTGTACAGAGTTCCCAGATTGTTCTATGTGCTCAGGATGAGCACTAAAGCTCCATCCATGAACAGACTGTTTATTTGTTCATGCCGGATGTTGACACTAATATTTGAATAGGTTGAAGCAAATTTGACTGTTGTGTAAACTCTTACTCGGCAATCAAAATCCCAGAGTTTCTAAAGTAGTTTGCTCAGAATAACTGAAAGCACTTCATGCTACAACATGTTTGGAGTTCAGTCGCTTTCCGCAGGAAATGTGGCAGCCAATTTGTTCAAACAAGTTTGTGCAAACAGGCAACATGGTGGCACAGTGGTTAGCACTTCTGTCTCCAAGAACCTGAGTTCAATCCTGGCTTGGGTCACTATCTGTGTGGAGTTTGCACATTCTCCCCGTGTCTGTGTGGGTTACCTCCAGGTGCTCTGGTTTCTTCCCACAGTCTAAAAATGTACAGGTTAGATTGATTGGCTAAATTGACCCTTAATATCATGGGATACATAGATTAGAAGGGTTGGGGGGGTAAATATGTGGAGTTATGGGGATAGTACCTGGGTGGGATTGTGGCCAATGCTAACTCAATGGGTCGAATGTTTTTACACTGTGGGAATTCTATGACTCTATAAAGCTCCCCAAAACAGCAGCACAATAAATGACCAGATAATCTGGATGCTACTGATGTTGTTGAGAGATTAAGGTTGGCCGGGGACAGTGGAGAGACAGTCCTGGATTGATGCTCAGATTGGTAGCGACGAGACCTTTCTCATGGGAGACTGGGTCTTGGTTTAATGTCTCACCTGAAAGAGAGGAGTAATGTCGACCTGAATTTTGTGTTCCAGTCTCTGGAGTGGGACTTGATTTTGATTTGATTTGGCTTGATTTGATTTATTATTGTCACGCTTACCGACATACTGTGAAAAGTATGGTTTGTTACGCACTGTACAGACAAAACATACCGTTCATAGAGAAGCAAATGAGAGAGTGCAGATGTAGTTTAACAACCACAGCTAGGGTGTAGCGAAGGATCAACTTAATGCAAGGTAGGTCCATTCAGATGTCTGACAGCAGCAGGAAAGAAGTTGTTCTTGAGTCAATTGGAATGTGACGTCAGACTTTTGTATCTTTATCCCTAAGGAAGAAGCTGGAAGAGAGAATGTCCAGGGTGCGTGTGTTCTTTAATTATGCTGGCTGCTTTTCCAAGGCAGCGGGAAGTGTAGACAGAGTCAATGGATGGGAGGCTGGGTTGCACGATGGATTGGGCTGAATTCACGATCTTTTGTACTGCTTTGTGGTCTTGGGCAGAGCAGGAGCCCATACCAAGCTGTGACACAACCAGAAAGAAAGCTTTCTATGATGGATCTGTAAGAGTTGGTGAAAACTTGGTGTGAACCCATGAATTAGTGATAGAGGTAAGAATGTGACCAGTTGAGGCTGTCAAAAAGGTTGGTTTTTACGCAGTCTTCCAGAGCTCCACACTGCCTCATGAAAGGTTTCCTCAACTAACTGCAGAGGGCAACAGTTTGAGACCCTTCACGTCCAACAGAGCAGAAGGGGCAGCAGAGGCCATTCCTGTCACTCCTCTGCTTAGCTAGTGCCAGAGGAAGACAAGCTACATCTCCTGGAACTGAGAGGATTGTCACTCCTACAAAGCCTCTCATTGTCAAACCTCTGATGGCAGAAGGGGTGGGAAAGAGAGCTGCCTCAGCCTGTCCCTGCCAACTTAGCCTGCAAACTGAATTTTACTCAGAATAGCCCATCAGTACCACACCTACTCCCCAAGGTCAGCACGTCAGCCACTCTAACAGCTTTGCTTCTATCAAGGAGGGTTTCAGAATTGCCTTGTCATTCAGAGAACCATCCAACTCTAGCTCACTGTACAAATGACACACAACTCATTACACTCTCTATTGTACAGACAAACTTGAACTGACTCCCTCTGGAGATCAGAATCATTGGTGCTGAATAGACCGAAGAAGTGCCTTATTGATTGAAGCTATTCTTTATTTTCAGCATCACAATAGGAAGAATTTTCCTGTCCGTATCACTTACGCGTTCTTACAGCTTACAGTTTCAACCCTGGAATTATAAATTAGATCCAGTGACTTAGTGGCACAAAGGAAAAGCCTGTCCCAAAATTCGATATCTTTGTGGCTGATTACCACCTCAAATTTGAGCTGCAAATTTCGGGAAATTGGGATTGCACAGCAGAACCACAAAAATCTGCAAGATGCAATGGAGCAACTCATAAAGGCTCCTTCCACAGAACGTCCTGAACCTTACGGGTCGCTAAGTGGTTAGCACTGCTGCCTCACAGCACCAGGGACCCAGGTTCAATTCCCAGCTTTATGGAGTCTGCACGTTCTCCCCGTGTCTGCGTGGGTTTCCTCTGGGTGCTCCGATTTTTCCCAGTCTAAAGATGTGCAGGTTAGGGTGGATTGGCCATGCTAAAATTGCCCCTTATTTTTCAATAGAGGTTGGTTAGAGTTTTAATGGGGTAAATTCATGAGGTTACAGGGATAAAAGAGTGGCCCAAATGGTCTCCTTCTGCGCTGTAGTGATTCTATGACCTTTGATTAAACAAAGCATTTCTTACACAAAGCGGAGTGGAAGCTGTTCAGGCTGGGCATCAACTGAAAATTTCAGAAGTGAAAGATTTCTGCAGGTGAAGGATACAAAGGAAAACAGAATAAAAAAGGATAAATGGAGTTGAGATACAGATCAGCCATGGTCTAACTGAATTGTGATGCAGGCTCAAGGGGCTGAATGGCCTCTTTCTAACCCACCCCTCCCCCAAATGAAGGATGCAGGATCTGAATCCTGATAGCAGCATGAGGCTGCCCTCGCCCAGATGTTGGTGCACAGCTGCAAAACTTTGATGACTCATGGTTTCAAAGAAGTGGCGTTGCAGACTGGCCCTCATGGGAAAAAGACAGATATGTTATTGCAACATTGCTAGATGGCGCAGAGAGTGGGTGGGGGAATGGCAGGTTCTGTGTGGGTGAGTGAGCTTGTCTCAACGAGAGGCAGCTGGGTCAACTTGTCTCCATTCGAGGTGGGAGGGAGGTTGGATCCGATCCACGCTTGTGGTTGAATTGCTGAAGCCTGGATTGAGTGTGCCGGGTTAGCCTACCTTCCATCCCCAGCACGAGGCAGCAAAAGGAACTGGGCAGTATCATGGTTAGGGTATGGTGAGATTAATCCAGATCAAAATTCTTCAGCCTGACTTCAAATCCCAGCAGGAATACTGGAGGGGGGGGCGGGTGGTAGGGAGGGAGGTTTAGTTGAATTATTTCAATAAATCTGGAATTAAAAACCTGTATCAGTAATGGTGACCAGAAAGCCAGTGAACAATTATAAAAACCTGTTCGATTCACTGTAGGGAAGGAAATCTGCCATTCATCTAGCCTGACCTATCCGAATCCCCAGTGAAATGATAGAACATAGAATATAGAACACTACAGCACAAACAGGTCCTTCGGCCCATGAGTTGCGCCGATCACATCTACCAATCCACAGACCTATCTATAACCCCCCATCCCATTCATTTCCATATACTCATCCAGAAGTCTTTCAAAAGACCCCAGCGAGTTTGCCTCTACCACCTCCGACGGCAGCCGACTCCATTCACTCACCTTCCTCTGAGTGAAAAACTTACCCCTAACGTCTAGCAAGCTGCTTACGCTGCCTCACCATCATCACTTCTGGGAATTAGGAAGCCCAAAATCCAATCTGACCCTCTCAGTGCAGTGCCAATGGAGTGCTACACTGTTGGAAGTGCCATCTTTAGAAAGTGGGCCCCTGCCTGGGTGTTTCTAAATGACCTTGTGGTGACAATTTGAATAAGAGCAGCGGAATTACCTACTCATCCTCCCCACCCCCACCCCCTACCCAGACCAATATTTATCACTCAATCAATATCAGAGATTATCTACATACAAACACACCAGTAAAGAGCAGGAGAAGGCCTTTCAGCCTATCAAAGCTACTATTTCATTTAATAAAATCATGGTTGACCTGATAGTAACCTCAAATGCACATTTCGCCTTCCCCAATAACCTTTCACCCCCACCCCCCACACCAAGAATCTGTTCACCTCTGCCTTAAAAATATTCGAAGACTCTGCTTCCACTGCCTTTTTGAGAAGAGAGTTCTGAAGACCCCCTTCAGTGAAAAGGAATTGCCTCGTCTCTGTTTTAAATGGGTGACACCTTTTTAAACAGTGACCACCAACTTCTTAATTCCCCTACAAGAGGAAACATTCTCTCCACATCCATCCTGTCAATACCTCTCAGGATCTTATATGTTTCTGTAAATAACCTCTTACTCATGTAAACTCCAGTGGATATAGATTTAGTCTGTCCAACCTTTCCCATAACTCAACCCACACATTCCTGGTAATTAATCTGGTAATCCTTCTCTGAACTGCTTCCAACACATTTACGTACTTCCTTAAATAAGGAGACCGACACTGTACACAATACTCTGGATATGATCTCACTGTGCATTATATAACTGAAGCTGCCTGATTTGGTATTCAATTCCCTTTACTATAAACAGAACCATTCTCTTAGCTTTTCTCAACACTGGTTGTATCTGCATACTAACCTTTTGTAAATCATGGATTAGACATTCAGATCCCTCTGCATCTCAGAACTCTGCAATCTCTCACATTTAGATAATAAGCTTTTTTATTCTTTCTGCCAAATTAGACAATTTCATATTTTTGCACATTATACTCCATCTGCCAACTCTGTGCCCACTCACTTTACCTGTTGGTGCCTCTTTGTAGCCTCCTTATGTCCTCTTTACAATTTACTTTCCCACTTATCTTTGTGTAATCAGCTAATTTGACAACCATCTCTTCCAAGTAATTGTACACAGTTGAAATTCCAGAATTGATGCCTGTGGCACGCCACACTTTACAACCTGTCAACTAGAAAAATATCTATTTATGCCAACTCTGTGCTTCCTGTTAGCCAGCCAATCTTCTAACCATGAAAACGTGTTACCCCTACACCATGAGCTTTTATTTTGTGCAATAACCTTTGACATGGCACTTAATTAAATGCCTTCTGGGAATCTAAGTACAGTACATCCACTGACTCCCCTATATCCACAGCCTGATTACTTTGAGCTTATCCAAGTGCCCTGTTAGAACGTCTTTAACAATAGCTTCTAGTATTTTCCTGGACAACAGATGCTGAGCACATTGGCCTGTAGTTCCCAGCTTTCAGCCTCCTTTCTGATCATGTATTACATTGCTGGTGGGATCTTGCTGTGTGAAAATTCTTAAGCATTTCCTACTTTACAACAGTATCATTTCTAAAATTCTGTTATTGGCAGCCAGGTGCTTTGGGATATCGTGAGGTTGTGACAGGTGCTTTACAAATGCAAGTCTTCATTGCCATTCCTCTCATTCCCACCCCCGCACCCCCCCTTCCTCCCCACCCCCCTCCCCTTCCCGTGAACACTCAGGCACATCTCAATATGGGAAAACAATATTGAAAAAACACCTGGGGGGGAAAAAGAATGTGCTCATGGTTTCAGATTTACCTTTGAGAGTTGGGTTATAGTTTGTGTGCCAAAGTGTTAAAGAAAAGCAGGCTTACAAATCTGACCATTTGTTCCAACAATCATTGTTTGGAATGTTGTGAGAAAGGTCTATCTGCTCACCGTTGTTTGAAGAGATGAGTTTGTTCTGCTAATTGAGTCTGACTGTTTGGATTGCCCAGAGAGTTGGAGGTCTTTGTGGAGTTGACACTTATTTTCAAAGATGTAAGCCAGGCATGAAGGCTTTGTGTTTGTCCTCAGATCCCCTGAGCTGCTGAACTGTGAACGTGTTTATTGGGTTTTTAGGAATGGTGGGATGGGCTCTGATATCCGCGAGAGAGACCGGGTGGAATGGGAATGGGACTGCGTTGGGACTGCGTTACATGGCCCCTCGAGCCTGCCCAGTCTTTCAACAAAGAACTTCCTTGTCAACTCCACATCCCAACCCTAGCCTCATGAGCTTGTGCCTTCACTCTGTCACTCAGGATGGCGAGATGCTGGCATCGGACTGGGGTGGGCACAATAAGAAGTCTCACAACACCAGAATAAAGTACAACAGGTTTATTTGGTATCACGAGTTTTTACCTGACGAAGGATAGCGTTCCAAAAGCTCGTGATTCCATATAATCCTGTTGGACTTTAACCTGGTGTTGTGAGGCTTCCTACTGCGTCGCTCAGTGCAGCAGGAGTGGCGCTGATAGGAGGGCTGATGAACTAAAAATATTTGAAAACAAAGCCTTGCATTTCTGTAGCTCCTTTAATGATCTCAGTCCTTCCCAAAGGGCATTACAGCCAATGAAGGGGTTTTTGAAATATAGTTACTGCCGTAACGTCAGAAACAGAGCAGCCAATTTGTGCACAGTAAGCTCCCACAAGCTGCCATTATAGTAATGGGCAGATAATTAATTTTAATGATGTTGATTGAGAGATAAATATTGGCCATGAGACCAGGGAGAACACTCCTGTCTTTTTGAAAATAGTGCCATGGAATATTTTTATACTCACTTGAGAGAGTTAATAAGACCTCAGTTTCGAACAAAGAACAAAGGACAATACTGCACAGGAATAGGCCATTCGGCCCTCCAAGCCTGTGCCGTCCATGCACCTAACTAGACCATTCGTTTGTGTCCCTCTATCCCCAGTCTGTTCATGTAGCTATCTGGATGAGTCTTAAATGATCCTAGCATGTCCGCCTCAACCACAATGCTTGGCAGCGCATTTCAGGCCCCCACCACCCTCTGTGTAAAATACGTTCCCCTGACATCTGTGTTGAACCTTGCTCCCCTCACCTTGAACTTGTGACCCCTTGTGTTTGTCATCTCCGACCTGGGAAAAAGCTTCCTGCTGTTCATCCTATCTATATCCTTCATAATTTTATACACCCTCATCCGAGAAGCAGTACCTCTGGCAATATTGCCCTGTAGTGATAGCCGTGTTGCATATGTTCAGGCTTTGGAGTGGGACCCAGAGTAACGTGAGTCAAAGGTGAGACTTATGCTAACTGTCAACAAATCCAGCAAGCTGGGCTTCGATGGGAAAGTTGATAGGTGGATGGGTTTTCTAACCTTTGACTTGTCTCTTCTCAAGAAAGAACTTGGCAGCTGATATTCAACCTATTTTGCTGTGTTATAACCATGCCTTCCTCAGCCATCAAGTCCTGGGGTGGGACTCGAACCTGGAGTTTCTAGGTCAGAGGCAGAGCTGTTAACCCACTGCACCACAAGACTCTCCTTAGTTGGAGCTTTGTTGGAGGGCTGATATTTTGAGGTTGGGTCTAAAGGTTCCAATAACCATGATTATAGGGAGAGCACAGAAGCTTTCCTCAGTGTCCTGACCAAAGCTAATCCCTCAACCCACTTCTGATTGTGGGATATAGAATCATTCGACCTCTACACTGCAGAAGGAAGCTATTTGATCCATTGAGCCTGCACTGACAACAATCTCACCCAGGCCCTCAGCCCGTAAGCCCTCATATTTATCCTGCTAACCCATCTAACACTAAGGGACAATTTACCTTAGTCAGTCAACCTAACCCGCACATCTTAGGACTATGGGAGGAAACCAGAGCACCTGGAGGAAACCCACGCAGACACGGGAGAACGTACAAACTCCACATAGGTAAATCACCCAATTGAACCTGGGTCCCTGACACTGTAAGGCAGCAGTCCTAATCACTTTGCCGCCCCTTATGCTGTTGTTTGTGGAATCTTACTGTGCACTAAGAGGCTAGAACTCAGTAAGAATTTAGCAACACCAATTATTAATCCAACCGATTTATTTGATAGTAAAATAGCGAGCTTTCAACACTCCCGTGTCTTCATCAGGCAAGTGCATCATCACTAAGAGGCTGCCATGTTACATCATTGGCTGTAAATTCGAGAGTTCCTTTTGTGAAAGATGCTGTATAAAAACAAGACTTTGCACGAGTGATGACCCATCATATTGTACCCCAGCTAACTGGCAGCAAGCTGGGACAGATGGTTAATGGGGAAGTGTTCACGTTATACCAATGATAGTAAGCAGGAAGTTAGAAACTGGGTGATCTCGCTTAGCCAGTTTCCTGATCGGAATTACAACGCTGGATGCGAGGGGAGATGAAGCAGACATGAGCAGGAGAAAATATCAGCTTGTTACAAGCTTCAGTGAGCTCAGTAACTAAGCCCTAGCTTGCAGTGGTTTGTATTCACTGTCAACAATAGCTCAGCACCGCAGAGCAAAGTCAAGTCCAGACAAATGAGTTCAGCTCTCACTCATCAGCATCAACCTCCTATATCACTGCAAGCTCTACAGAGACCCTTATGAGATTGGATTCACATCCAAGAGGCATTGCCAACTTGGTGAAGAGTCATCTGTGCTTATTTTGACAAAAACAAACGCTGATGGATGTTGCTGAGGTTTGAAGGACGAGGAAAGCTCTTGAGAAAACAGAACTGCACTTAATCATAACCACAGGTCTCTGCTTGTTTCCCCATGGGGAATCTTAGGGCTGATTAACTTCAGACAGAGGCTTGGGAGGAAATCAAAGCCTTTGGGCTGAATTTTCCTGGAATCGGCAGAGGCTGTGATACCAAGCAGGGATAGTCTCATGCAAAGAAACAAGAATAGTGAGGGGCAGGTATTACAAGGTATTGCTTGTGACATGGTCTCCAATTCAACCACCCCATTGCCAATTTAGCCTTCTGAGGATCAGGCTGCCATTTTTAATGGCCGCAGCACCACATAAGATTTCAGCCTGGATCCTACCCCCTTTCAGCACTGCAGGGTCAGTATCCCAGCTGTTGACTCTGTTTACACTTCCCGCTGCCTCGGCAAAGCAGCCAGCATAATTAAGGATCCAATGCACTCCAGACATTCTCTCTTCCATCTTTTTCCAACGAGAAAAAGATGTTAAACCAACTCAAAGAACAGCTTCTCTCTGCTGCTGTCAGATTTTTGAATGGACTTACCTCACATTAAATTGATCTTTCTCTACACCCTAGCTACTACTGTATCGTTACATTCTGCACTCTCTCCTTTCCTTTTCTATGAATGGTATGCTTTGTCTGTCAAGAAAACAATGCTTTTCACTGTATACCAATACATGTGATAATATGTATTGTATTTGCTAGCACGAGGGGACACAGCTTTAAATTAAGGGGTATGAGTTATAGGACGGATATCAGAGGTAGGTTCTTTACTCAAAGAGTGATAGGGAGTGGAATGCCCTGCCTGCAGCTGTTGTAGATGCGCCAAGTTTGGTGGCGTTTAAGAGGTTAATTGATAAGTATATGGAAGAGAAGGGAATGGTTTAGTTTGGAGGGGCATTGCTTTTTATTTTGGTCGGCACAACATCGAAGGCCGAAGGGCCTGTTCTGTGCTGTATTGTTCTATGTTCTATGTTCTATGTTCTAATAATAAATCAAATCTACTCAAATCACAGCACAACCCTTCCACCCCAGAACGCTGCACTCACTTGAGCTCCCCCAGGAGGTCTGCTCGCTAGGTCTCTGCCTTGTGAGACCAATGCGGTTCAATGCCAGCCTTCCCTCACGCTGACGTGAAGGATTTGTCCTGACAGGAGCAGGGAGGGGGGGTAGATTCAGGCAGAGACAATGATGATGATGATGATGATGATAAGCCAATTTATTCAAATAATGTTCCTGACATGGAACATTGGGATGTATCCTTGGCACTGTGAGGCAGCAGTGCTAACCACTGTGCCATCTTGCTGCTGAAATTATTTTTCTTCCCACATGTTTGGATGAGTGCACCAAGTGTGAATGTGAACACAACATCAGCAGCTTTGATGGTGTCAGAATGAATAGCATCAGGGTTTGTTGTTGTTCAGTGTTTGATTGCTTGTTGTAACTTTCCCATTGATGGCGGACATGGGGAGATAGTCTCTGTGAACTTGCCGTTGAGTTTTGTTGACAAATTCAAAGTTTCCTTTCTTTGATGGTGGTTCCTCAGCAGGGAAAGCCTATTTTACCTCTGTTACATTGCCACAGGATTTGTCAATGTAGGATTGAAGGGCCGAAGGGCCTCCTTCTGCACTGTAGGCATTCTCTGATTCAATCCTTGGCGAATGGGCCTTTGCTTATCCTGTGGTCTTGGACTCTGTCATTGCCCACGCAATCGGGATGAATAGGCAGTCAGGCTTTGTGACATGTCCAACAATGGTGGCGAGGACCTCCTTATTGCTGCTGCCTTTGCAGATGGCGAGATGCATGGCGGGGTTGTGGGGGGGGGGGGGGGGGGGGCTTCCTCCATCGGCTCTGTCATTGAGGATGTTTTGGATCGCACTTTACCATCATGTTGCCCTCTGTCGGGAGCAGGGAGCTCCCGGTGCTATTGCTCAAGGAATGTCCGGAGCCCACAAGCCTCTCCACAGTGTCAAAGTGGCAATCGCAGACAAACTGAACTGCACGACCAAACTGAAAGCTTTGTTGTATCCGTGCACCCTTTCCAGTGACCTCAAGACATTGTCTGCGTCCCACATCTCACTAGTGAGATATTTATAGCATTGTAAACACATGTAAATAACTGCTGGGTTAAATTTCCCCATTGATAATTTGGACGATGGAATTACAGGTATGTTGGTAAACATCCATCGGTATTGATGGCATAACCTTTCCCCGGCAAGCACAGTGACTGCTCCAGATTTGTCTCATACCTGTAGCGGAGGAAGGGGGGCAAGATGACATAAGTCCAAGCCCAGGTTTCTATCCCCAATCACTGTATGCTTCAGACATGCCAAATCCTATTTACCCTAGGCCTCTGGATTAGGAGTCCAGTGATAAAGTTTTTAAAGTTTATTTATTAGAATCACAGGTAGGCATACATTAATGCTGTAATGACGTTACTGTAAAAATCTCCGAGCCTCCACACTCCAGTGCCTGTTTGGGCACACACACACACCAAGGGAGAATTTAATGCGGCCAATGTACCTAACCAGTATGTCTTCTGGAAGGAAACCGGAGCACCTGGAGGAAGCCCACGCAGACATGGGGAGGACATGCAAATTCCGCACAGAAAGTGACCTGAGGCTGGAATGGAACCTGGTCCCTGGCACTGTGAGGCAGCAGCGTTAACAACTGTGCCACCGTGCCACTCCACCACCGCCTGGGCTTGCATTTATGCACTCTGACCGCCAACTCTTGTTTGATGTATTCCTGGAGGTTTAATCAGATGCCCTTCCCCCCCTCACCACCTCCAACCACCAAGATGGGTCAAACTCTCTCTTGTTATATAGATTTTTAACTATCAAACAAAAATCTGTACTCGTTAGAGTTTAGAAGGCTGAGGGGGGGATCTTATAGAGACATATAAGATAATGAAGGGGATGGATAGGGTAGAGGTAGAGAGATTCTTCCCGCTTAGAAAGGAAAACAGAACTAGAGGGCACAGCCTCAAAATAAGGGGGGGGGACAGTTTAGATCGGAGTTGAGGAAGAACTTCTTCGCTCAAAGGACGGTGAATCTCTGGAAATCTCTGCCCATTGAAGTGGTGGAGGCTACCTCGTTGAATATATTTAAGTCACAGGTAGATAGATTTCTGATAGACAAGGGAATTAAGGGCTATGGGGAGCAGGCGGGAAAGTGGAACTGATTCACTTCAGATCAGCCATGATCTTATTGAATGGCGGGGCAGGCTCGAAGGGCTGGATGGCCGACTCCTGCTCCTATTTCTTAATGTTCTTAAATGTTCAGAGAAAATGTAAAAAAAAAACCTGAAAATGCAAAAACAAATTTCTGTGTGTTCTCTTGTATGTTACTTGCAATTTTACTCAAGAGATCAGTCTATAATTCCCAGAAGAGTTGGCGAGCTGAGTTGGACCTCATGGTTTCAATGGAGTCCTTTCATGAGTGCTGTGCATGCTGGGAAATCCCACCACCATTATATTCTCTTACTATTCTGTAATCCTATCAGGAAAATAGCGAGAAAAATCAGAGGGTGGTTCTGATTTGTCATGAGCTTCTTTCTTGTAATTGGCACAGATTAATTTTACCCCCAGAAGCCTTTTCATTCTGCAACATCACACATCCAGCAGATATTGGTGGGAATTCTCCGATTCCGATCTCCCTGCCAGTGAGAACGGAGAATTTAGCGTTCAACCAAATCTGTGTTCATTGCAGTGAGACGGGACAATTCCAGCCACGGGTGAGATCGGACAATTCCGGCCTGGAGCTTTGCACTGCTGCCTTGCATCTTAAGAAACGGGGCCCTCTATTAATGTGAGTTGCTAATGGTAATATCAGGCATGTGGGGGCACACACACAATGCAACTGCTGAGCGACAGAGTGTTGATGTACTGCTCCAAATCCAACATAGAGATCTGTTCATTATCTCAATGCTGAATGTGGGAGCTTGTTGTGCCTGGTGCATTTCCCCTACAGAACTGCAGTGACAAACAATAATACGCAATTATATAGCACCTTTCATTCCGTAATACCTCCATAGGTGTTTCACAGGAGTGAATGTTGGGTAGAATTTATTAGAACATGTCAGAGAGGTGTTTTCAAGAAGGAACCAAAAGGAGGAGAGAGAGATGCCAGAATTCTCTCATCCCATCACCATTGAAGCCTCATTGACAGTCAGGCAGGAATTTTGGGCTTTTAGACTAACATGGCCAGAGAATTCCACCCAGAGAGAGAGAGAGATAGGGGATGAGGAAGGTTAGGGTAGCTTGTCATTTTCTGGAAAGCACGTTGAGACATTCTGAAAGTGCCGAATAAATGCAAGTTCCTCTTCTATACATTCCCGCGGTTTATCATCCATCACGAAACTTATGTTGCAACCTCTGGTGATTTCCCAGTATTGAGACCTGCTCAGCGAGTCAAACCTGAAACTCTACATTGCTGGTGTTCTAGGCTGGATATCGCAATAACATCAAAAAGCAGCCGTGAACTTGCATTTCTGTAGCACCTTTCACAAATTAGATCATTCCTGACCAATGTGCGGTTGAATTGTAAACACTATTGTAACAAATACAAATCATAGAATGGTTGCCAGCACAGAAGGAGGCCATTTGGCCTATTATTTCTGTGCTGTTTCTCTTCAGTTCACTCAATTGCACCCCCAGAATCTCAGAATACTACAGTGCAGAAGAGGCCTTTTGGCCCATCGAGTCTGCACCAATGCATGAAATGCCCTGACCTGCCCCCCTAATCCCACTTGTGAGCACTTGGCACATAGCCTGAATGTTATGGCATGACAAGTGCCCATCCAGGTACTTTTTAAAGGATGTGAGACAACCCACCTCCACCACACCCCCAGGCAGCCCATTCCAGACCCTCACCACCCTCTGGGTAAGGAGGCTTTTCCTCAATTCTCCCCTAAACCTCTCAGCACTTCACTTTTAATTTGTGTCCTCTCGTAACTGACCCTTCAACTAAGGGGAACAGCTGCTCCCTCTCCATCCACCACAAAGAGCAGTCTCTCTCAATCAGTTCTCTCCAGATGTCTCAAGATTTGAGCACATTATCAAGTCTCCTTTCAGCCTTTTCTATGGAGAACAAGCCTAACTTATCTATAAGGCCGTTACCCCAGGAACTATTCTCACAAATCCTTCCTGCACCTTCAGAACACAATACTGCAGTGAAGGGAAGGCAGTGGTGTCTTGGTATTGTCACTGGATTAGTAATCCAGAGACAAGACCTGAGATGGGGGTTCAAATCCCATCAGGGCAGATAGTGAAATGTGAATTCAATGAAATCTACTGGTGACCTGGCAGCCATTGTTGTAATAGTCCATAATGTCCTTTAGGGATCCTTACCAAGTCTGGCGACATGTGACTCCAGCAAGTGATTGACTCTGAGATGGAGGACAGTTAGGGATGGGAAATAAATGCTGCCACAGCCTCAGAGTCAAAGTGGAGGCCAGATGGGTGTCTTGTAAAGGTTCACTCATCATAACATCATATTTTTGTACTCGGTGCCTCAACATGTAAAACCCAGAGTTCTGTTTACTTTTTGACCATTTTCTCAGCCTCTTTTCTCACCTTCAATAATTTATGAACACATACTCCCAGAACTCTTTGACACTGCTCCTCCTTTATAACTTTATCTTTTATTTCATATTGCCTTTCTTCATCCTTATGACCAAAATGAGTCAAATTCACATATGTTTTGAATGTTGTCAATGACACCAAAAAATCTCCATCCTCCTCTTCCAAATAGCACCACATAGCCTTTTAATTTTGAGTTAACAAGGATGAATTGAAACTTACAGAATACTGAGAGACCTGCATAGAGTGGACGTGAATGTTTCCAACAATAGGAGAGACTAGAATTCGAAGGCGCAACCTCTGAGTGAAGGGACACTCCTTCAAATTTGAGATGAGGAGGAACTCCTTCAGCCAGAGAGTGGTGAATCTGTGGAACTCTCTTTGCAGCAGAAGGCTGTGTCTTTAAGACAGAGATAGATAGGTTCTTGATTGATCAGGGGATCAGGAGTTATGGGGAAAAGGTAGGAGAATGGGAATGAGAAAAATTCAGCCATGATTGAATGATGGAGCAGACTCGATGGGCCGAGTGGCCTTCTGCTCCTATCTTCAATGTTTCCATGTTTGAACCAACTTGACGTTCAGCAGGTGTACCAACTTTTAAGTTCCTGCTGGAAAGATTTCCAGAAAGAAACACCATCGGTCTCAGCACAGCGATGCAGCAATATGAAAATTGTTTGTGTTCTTTTTGATGTAAACATGGGCTGCTTGGGGGAAGCTCATTCGAGAAAAACATCGTCAAGGTCACATATACAGAAGAGAAATAGAGTCAAGTGACTCCGAGATGGAAACTCAGTTTTGGTTTTAAGTGGCTGATGATCTAGAATCACAGAAGGTGATCTGAGATCAAGATGAGGCCATTCAGCCCTGGAGCCTGTTCTACTAACTGCACCATGTTTGATCTGTATCTGAACTCCATTCATCTGCCTTGTCTCCATTTAGAGAGGTTAGGTGAGTGGGCAAAATCTTGGCAGATGGAAGATAATGTAGGCAGATGTGAAGTTATGCACTTTGGTAGGAAGAATGAAGGAGTTAGGTGTTATTTAAATGGAGAAAGACTGCAGAAAGCTGCCGCTCAGAGGGATTTGGGGATCCTTGTACATCAAATACAAAAGCTAGCATGTAAGTTCAGCAGGGAATTGGGAAGGCAAATGCAATGTTGGCCTTTATTTCAAAGAGGATGGAGTATAAAAATAGGGAAGTTTTGCTAAAACCATACAAGGTGCTACTTAGACCACACCTAGAATATTATGATCAGTTTTGATCCCCTTATTTCAGTAAAGATATAGTGATGTTGGAGGCAGTTCAGAGAAGGTTTGCTAGGCTGATCTCGGTTGTGGAGAGATTTTTTTATGAGGAGAGGTAGGATAGTTTGAGCCTGTGCTCACTGGAGATTATAGGAGTGAGAAGTGGCCTTATTGAGAAATATCAGATTCTCAGTGGCTTGAAGGGAAGATGCTGAGAGGTTGTTTCTTCTTGTGGGAGAGTCTGGGACCAGAGGGCATAATATCCAAGTAAGTGAGCTAGCCATTTAAGACAGAGATGAGGAGGAATTTCTTTGCTCAGAGGGGAATGAATCTGCAGAGGGCTGTAGAGGCTGGGTCATTAAGTATTTCAAAGCTGAGATGGACAGATTTTTAATCAGTAAGGGAATCGAGGGTAGTGGGGACAAGGTGAGAAAGTGGAGTTGATGATTATATTACCTCAGCCATGATCTGATTGGATGCTGGAGCAGGCCTGATGGCTGAATGGGCTATTTCTGCTCCTATTCTTATGGTTTTATGGTCTTTTGTTTTCCTTGCCTGATGAAAATCCACCAAATCTTCTCAAGCAGAGGACATTGGTGAATTGGGAAGAGGTAATGAGATATGCAGCACTCGACTTCACCGCACATCTTTCTTGCTATGTTCCAGATACAGGCGACCTACTCCCAGAGCAACGTGGCATGCTTGATGGAGGACATTCTGGATTTTCACCCCGGCTCCATGGGGGATGAGGAATTCTACGTCTATCCCACCAGGGAGAAAGCGGAAAGGAATGAGAAGCTGTGCTGGAAATTCCGAGAACAGGTCCAACAGCTAATAGAAAAGGTACATCAGCACAGTTAACCTGTATTTGTGTAGCACCTGTAAGGCAGGAAATCATCCTGAGGGGCTTCATTAGAATGTTATCAACTATGACTCCGTTGGCTGGACGGCGCATTAACGATGCGGATCGGAGCGAACACCGCGGGTTCAATTCCTGCACCAACTGAGGTTATTCAGGAAGGCCTTGCCTTCTTACCTCAAGGCATGGTGACTCTTGGGTTAAATTGACATTAGTCACCCTTACGGTCAATTGGGAGCGTGGCAACTTTATCTTTCTTCAAACAGAAACAGAGAATTCCTACGGAGGACAGGTGACCAGAAGCCAGATCAGCGAGGTTGCGACTGAGAAGTGTTTTAAATTCAGAGAGAGAGGTAATGAGGTTTATTTGGAAATATGTTTATTTTTAATGCTTACTTTTATTATGAAATCCTTTTGCAGACTATATCCACTCAATATGAACAGGCCATGTCTGTCATTGTAAAAGGTAATTACATTTTGATTTTCTAGATTGATATTTTCTTAAGACAACTCTTAGAGTTTGGGAAATTTGCTTCAGTTTTGATGGGTGAATTTGAAAGTAAGCTTTATCTGTGGTTCTAATCTGAGAGCTAGCAGTGTCTCAGCAAGGAACATCCCTTCCTCTGAATTATAGAAGGTCATGTCTTCCAGACACAGCCCAGAAAACTGAGCACTAAATCTACGTTGACAGTTCCAATGAGAGAGTGCTCCACTGTCAGATGTACTGTTTTTTCAGATAAGACATTGAATAGAGTTCCATCTTCCAGCTCAGATGGATATAAGGAGCTCCCATGACACTATTTGGAAGAAAACCAGGAGGTCCCCCCCGCAGGTGGTCTGCTCAAAATTTGTACTGTTAACCAACATCACAATTTTTACAATAAATTACATCCTCCATTTCCCAGTCTAACTCTCCCTGAAATCAGTTTGCTGTCCTCCTCACTGTTTGCTGCGTTCCAGTTTTGCGTCATCTGCAAGCTTCAAAGCTGGACGGAATTTTTCCAAAAAGATTCAAAGTGTTGAATTTGCAGGAAAACGAGAGTAAATTCATGTTTTGTTTTCCCAGCGAGAGTTCAGACTAGAATCTCCCGCGCTCTGTGCACCACAGAGATCACCAGTATAAATAATGTTAGATTGTAGGGGCTGAGGTCCATTCCCACTGAAACCAGACAGTCTCTGCGCATGTGCAATGGCCCTGAACTGTCAGCCTCCCCTTTTGCTGGCCAGCTCCATCACTGGCTAGCCTGGGACACCTACAGCGCTCCCCACCCACCCCCCTCCACCCCCACCCCCGCAATCTGATTTCCCAATTTCCGCCCTCAGTGCCAATTCCCTGCCCTCGCATCCGCATCCGCAGTGCAGTCCCCCTCACAGGTAGATCCCCCCTACCCTGACAGATTCCCCTGCCACGCCAAGCTTGCCCCCGTCGCTGGCCTCACCCCTGCCCCCATCGATTTCAGCGACAGAGTGGGAGCGGACCCTGCCCCCAGTAGGGTCCACCCACATTGGGCGCTACCCCATACCCAGAGGTCACAAGCTAGCAAGGCCCATGAGGCACCAACTCTCACCCCCACTGCCTGACCCCCTGGGTACTCCCGATTACCCCCTTCCGCCAACCCACCTCCCGTTTCACTCCAATGGGATCGTGCTGCTAGTTCTCTGAAAGTGTAAACACGGCTGGAGTGAAATGCAGGGTGGGGGATTAGGGGGGGAGCAGGGAGTTGGGGAGTGGGAGGAGGGGTGCGGAGGTGGAAGGGGGTGGGTGGCCGCACTGCAGGAATCCTGGCCTGGCTGAGAATTAATTCCTAGCCCGTTAATAGCATTTAAATAATATGCTAATAACTGTTTGAATGCTAGCTCTACCTCCCAACTAATTTCTGACATTGCCAGAAACCCAGCCCTGGGTGGGTGGCGGTGGGGGGCCTGAACCTTCACAGGAACCTTAAAAACTTAGTGCAGCAGGGTGGGTGAATCACGGCTTTGAGCACCCGAGTCCAGCTCTTCCAAACTAGCGTGATCCTCCCTCCTGTCTGAAAAACGACCTCTGCGTTCTGCCCCTCAGCCAGTTTTGTAAACACGTTGCCGCAGCTCTGTTGATCGCTCTTCCTTCAGGTTTGCTGAGAAGCTCATTATGCCGCACGTTGACCTTTTGGAAGTTCAAATAGACATTCAACCCCAGCAGCACCATGAGGTGGCGTTGAGATGGTACCAGTGGTTGGACGGTCAGCTGGCACTCTCTGGGCAGTGTTTTCTGGTCTTGTCCAGAGAATGCCCTCCTTTACAGCGGCTCCCCTGGTGGTGGTGGGTTTGGGAACCCCGACCTCTGTGAAAGATGCCTGTTGACCTCTCAAGGAGTCAACACCTTCAGCGGAGAAAGTTGGGTGTGGAAATGGGAGGAAAACAAAAATGAAGAGGGGAGAGTGAGATCGAGAAGATGGAGATAAATTGGGCACTGTGTTGCTTCCCTGAGGTAATCTACGGACTCTTTCTCTTTTCTGCTTTCTTTAGGTGAAGTCTCGCGTTTGCTTCCATCTCTGACTCGGTCGGAATCAGGCGCCCGACTATCTGTAGAAAGAATTGCTGCCCATCTGACTGGGAATTACAACACTAAGTCACTCCAATTGGCAGGTGAGATATCGACACTCAGGTTCTTTACCAGATCTCCCACTGGAACTTCAGCTTGCGTTCTTCCTCAATGTTAACTACTTTGATGAACATAAGAACTGGGAGCAGGAGGTGGCCACTCAGCCCCTCGATCCTGCTCCATTATTCCATTACGAACATGGCTGATCTCATCTTGGCCTCAACTCCACTTTCCCATTCTCCATAAGCCTTCAACCCGTTACTAATTAAAGATCTCTCTATCTCTTCCTTAAATTTACTAACTGTCCCGTCTCTGCCAAGCTCTGGGATCGTGAATTCTACAGATTCACAACCCTTTGAGAAAAGTAGTTTCTCCTCATCTCTATTTTAAATCTGCTACACCTTATCCTAAAACTGTGACACCTCTCTCTCTCTCTCTCTAGGTTGTCCCACAAGGTAATAGGGATTGACTCTCAGATGAGATAATTTATATCCTTCACAAGGACAATAAATGGGCCAGTGGAATTCCCCTAGTCACCACATTCTGATGCCTGTTTGGGTACACTGAGGGAGAATTTAGCACGGCCAATGCATCCTAATCAGCACGTCTTTAAGATTGTGGGAGGAAATTAGAGCACTTGGAGGAAACCCTTGCAGACATGGGGAGAGCGTGCAGACTCCGCACAGTGACCCACAGTGGGAATCAAACCCAGGTCCCTGGTGCTGTGAGGCAGCAATGCTAACCCACTGTTCCAGACCCCCAGCTAACAGAAGCTGCCTCCCAGTGTCTAGCCCACAACTCCCTTCAAAACTGTGTGGGTTTCAGTAAGGTTGCCTCTCCTTCTAAACTCCTGAGAGTATATGCTACGTTCACCGTTGCTGGTAAATCTTTGGCCTATTTGAGCCTGTGTCATTTACCGTGTGAATGTTACAGGTCCAATATCAAGGAAACTTCAGGGGCAGAAGATCCAGACGTGGGAGCCCAAGAGAGGCCTGGCCTTCCTGCACAGCGTGGAGTACAAGGATGGAGAGCTGATTATCCCAAAGACCGGACTGTATTATGTCTACGGCCAAACCTATTTCCGATACCGTGAATCCGCAGACTCCGGTTCGACCAGCTTCCTGTCTGTTTCCAGAAACACTCAGATGGTGCAGTACATCTACAAGAACACCGCCTACCCCGAACCTATTCTGTTAATGAAAAACACCAGGACGACCTGCTGGGCCAAGAACAGGGAGTATGAACTGCATTCCATTTACCAGGGCGGAGTGTTTCAACTCAGCTACCACGACAGGATATTTGTGACTGTCAGCAACATGAGCTGGATTGATATGGCTGCGGGATCCAGCTTTTTTGGAGCGTTCTTGGTCAGTTAGACAGCAGGTTTAGGAGGAATATACATAAGAAAGGATTATGAATCCCCCACTGTCCACCTGACATACTTTCCTTGCGTTGTGATGGATCTTGTAGGAGATTGAGAGAAGATCGGGTTGACGAGTTGTCAGTCACAGATTTGAAGATGCAAATCATAATTGTGCTCTGAAACAGTCCCTCAGTCCGTCGATCCAGTGGCGAATACGCATGGGAGATTGGACCATGGGGGTCAGTTCCCATTTCTCCCCAGGACTTGGGCCCATATCGATTCTTCCTGCTGGCTACAGTACAGTAGCGAATGAGTGGCCAAGACCCAGAGTTCAAAGTGGACATTGGACCTTCAGTTTATCTCTGATAAACACTAGATCGGTCACCTCTAAGCAGAACTCCAGAAAGAACGCGGGAAATGGTGATGAGAAATGCAAACAGTAAGGTTATGGGTCTGAACAGACCAGAGAGAGCTTTACTTTGCACCTAACCTGTGCGTTCCCTCAACCCGGGAGGAGTGCTGAGTGTTGTCACCAAATCTCCAAAGGTTTTCTGTTCCCCTCACCCTGAGTTTTGAGGGGTAATTTCATGAGCTCTCGCCACTGGCTGTGAGTTACAGATGGAGCCAAGGGCTCATAAAATATATCCCTCACCACCCACCCACCCAACCTTCTCTTTGCTTATTGAGGCAAAGATACCAAAGGATTTCTGACTTCTTACAGACAAGCCAGAATTCACCCAGAACCACTGCTCCAAGTGCCCAAGAGCAGCCAAAGTGAGAGTGGCCACATTTCAACTGAAGTGGCTCCCGTTGCCTCCAACAGGAAGTCTGGTTCCGCTGCCCATGGTGTTCAGACAGTGAGGAGGTTGACTGATGGAATGTAACAGTTTGTTGGATCAGTGTACACTACATTTAACAGGCGAGTGTAGAATATGAGAAAAGGAGCAATGTACATTCCTCCGTGGAATCAAATTCACCCAGAATGAATTGCTGGGTGTATGTATATTTATGTATATCTGTATGTACAGGAACCTTTGTGAGTGTAAATATGTACAGAAAACATTATTTTTTTTCACTCGGTAAATAAAGCTTTTCAGTGATTGCTAGGCATTCTTGGTGTTGCTGACCGAGTGAACCCAGGAAGGAAATTGGGATGGTGAGACAGCATGTATCTGTGAGGGAGCCACTCAGTCTAATCGCTGGAGAGAGCTCTGCCAGAAGGTGTGACCTTCTCTTCCTCTCAGCCAATTTCCTGTGATTACACACAGAGTATTCCATTTCCCCATGGACGTGATTTCCCTGGGGTGATCCATTCCCAATTTTCTCTCAAGCTAGTATCCCAGCTGAGACACATAGTCCCATACACAGTCCCACACACACAGTCTCACACACAGTCCCACAGGCACACAGTCCCACAAACAGACACACACAGTCCCACACACAGTCTCACACACACACTCCCACAGACACACACATAGTCCCACACACAGTCCCACAGGCACACAGTCCCACAAACAGACACACACAGTCCCACACACACAGTCTCACACACACACTCCCACAGACACACACACAGTCCCACACACAGTCCCACAGATACATACAGTCCCACACACAGTCCCACAGACACACAGTTCCACAAACAGACATGCACACAGTCCCACACGTACTCTCCCACAGATACACACAGTCCTACAGACACACAGTCCCACAAACAGACCACACACAGTCCCACACACAGTCTCACACATACACTCCCACAAACACACACACAGTCCTACAGACACAGCCCCACAAACAGACACACACAGTCCCATACACAGTCCCTCACGCACACTCCCACAAACAGACACACACACACACACACATAGTCCCACACACAGTCCGACACACACTGTCCCACAAACAGACACACATACAGTCAGTGCCGCACACAGTCCCACAAACATTTACACACACAGTGCCACATACACAGTCCCGAAAACACCGCCTAATGCACAGTGCCACATACAGTCCCACACATCGGGGCACACATACAGACCCACACACACACAGATACATAGTCAGACAGTGGGTGATAAAGGATCATATATGTGCTGTCTACCACAGGTATGTAGATCAGTCTAAGTTGCACTACAGGGCATGGTGGGAGGAACGTTGACAGCTTTGAATCTGCTGGAAAGATGGGGTACAGCTTCACCCATATCCTGCCTGGCAGTCAGTGGTCAGGGGGCTGTGACTGGTTGATTTTGACTGTTGTTGAGATTGAGGATAGGAGGCACTCGATACTCGCTCCAAGGGTCAGACACAGACCTTCCTCACCATGTCATTCCCTCCACTGTCTCTCCACTTGCTGTGTTGCTCTCTCCAACTCTTGCTCTGTGTTGACTCCATGTCCGCTCCCCCATCCTTCAGCGAGGCTACGATGGGAATGCCCTCGCGTCAAGAGGAAAATGGTCTCACTTTCTAGCAATGTGGGAAGTGGAGAGAATTGCTGTGGGTGTATCACACCCTCTTCTGTAAATATTAATGTTCCGTATGCCATGCGCAAATGTTTTTATTTTTCTCTGTGGATCATAGAATCCTTACAGCGCAGAAGGAGGCCATTCAGCCCATCGAGTCTGCATTGACCATTTTCCAAACCAGGCCCTATTCCTATAACCCCACATATTTACCCTATTAATCCCCTTGAAACTAAGGGGCAATTTAGCTTGGCCAATCCACTAATCCGCATATGTTTGGACTGTGGGAGGAAACCCACGCAGACACAGGGAAAATGGGCAAACTCCACACAGACCAGGTCGGAATTGAACCTGGGATCCCTGGCGCTGTGAGGCAGCAGCGTTAACCACTGTGTCAGTCTTGATGGCTTGGAGTATAAGACAGATAAACTGTTCCACTAATGCTAGAAATCAATAGAATTGATTTATAACCATCTTCAGCTGCTTCATCAATGACTTTCCCTCCATCAGAAGGTCAGAAGTGGGGATGTTTGATGAAGATTGCACAATGTTCAGCACCATTCACTATTCCTCACATACTGAAGCAGTCCATGTTCAAATACAACAAGACCTGGACAATATCCAGGTTTGAGCTGAAAATAGCAAGTAACATTACGACTACACAAGTGCCAGGCAATGACATTGTTCATAGGATAGGATCCTGAGGGTTACCATTGACCAGAAAGTGAACTGGAGTAGCATGTAAGTACTGTGCCAACGAGCAGGTCAGGTCCTGGGAGGGAACAAATCACCTCCTGACTCCTCAAACCTTGTCCACCATATACAAGGAGGATAGGTTAGGAGCGTGAAGGAATATTTGCAAGAAGCTTGATGGCATGCGAGACAAAGCAGCTCACTTTTATCAATATCATACCCACCATTTTAAACATTCACTTCCTCCACCATTGACTCACGGTGGCAGCCATCTATAACATCTACAAGATGCCCTGCAGCAACTCACCAACGCTCCTGAGGTAGCACCTTCCAAACCCAAGGCCCCAGCCACCTGAAACAGCATAAGCGGTTGATGCCTAGGAACACTACCCTCTGCATATTCCCCTCACCATCCTGTTCTCTCGTCATCGCTGAATCAAAGTCCTGAATGATGAGCAAAAGTGGACCAAAGTCCAGGATGATGTATGGCTTGGAAGAGAACAGGCAGTGGGTGGTTTTTCCCATGGTGCACCTATACCATATAGACTGCCTGCGTTCAAGAAGGCAGTTCACCATGATCTTCTCGAGGCCAATCATTGCTGGTGTTGATCTTAATGCCGGTTTCCAGAGAATGAAAACCGTGGAAAGTCGCTGTGAACTTCAAGAACTTTCAGTTCCGAGTGTGTATCCCATTGCACCATCTGTCCTTCACCTTCTCGGTGGTAAAGGTCACAGTTTTGATTCGACCCTCACCCCAACAGGCTGTCTGCCATGTGAATCTATTAGCCAATGGCAGACACTCACAACATGGAGCGCGAGGAGGCAGGCACACTCCGCTCTGCACTTGCTGATCACAGAGTGTCTCTCACACAGACACAGATAGACAGACAGACAGACAGACACACACACACACACTCACACACACACAGACTGACAATGTCACACGCAGACAGTCATACACACACATTGACAAATTCACACACACACACACACACAGACAATATCACACGGACACACAGACTGACAATGTCACACGCACACTGTCATACACACACATTGACAATATCACACACACAACACACAGACAATATCACACGGACACACAGACTGACAATGTCACACGCACACAGTCATACACACACATTGACAATATCACACACACACACACACACACACACAAGCACACATGCACACACAGACTGACAATGTCACACACGCACACACAGAGTCAGTGTTCCACCCCCCTCCCACACACACACACATATTGACGAGTGTTATACAGATGTCATATAATACAGGCTGACAGTGCACACACACAACTTCACACAAGTGGAATAAATTGTCATGCAATGATTGGTAGTGTCTCACACACACACACAGACACACAGACATACACACAGGCACACACACACAAACCACACAACACACACTCACAGACACACACACACACACACACACACAGACCATATAATACACACACAGACACACATACGCACACACACACATACACATATCACACAACACACACACACACACACTCACACACACACACAGTGAAACATTACACAGACTGACAGACTTACATACAATAACACACACACACGCAAACTAACTCACACAATCTGACAGTTTCACACAGCTGCCAGTAAGTGGCAGTGTAAAACAAGAAACAGTCTGACATTCTTGTGAAACAATCTTTGGAAGCCGAGTGAAACTGGGGAGACTGAAACTGACAGCAAAAAGGAATATTTCTGGAAATGGCAAGTACACCCAAAAATCAGGAATAATATATGAAATACTTCTGAACCACACTGATATTCTTCACCAGGCTGGTCTTTATTTAAGTAATGTAAAAAGTTATTTATTAGTCACAAGTAAGGCTTACATTAATACTGCAATGAAGTTACTGTGAAAATTTCCCTAGTTGCCACACTTGCTTATTTGGGTCAATGCACCTAACCAGCATGCCTTTCAAAGTGAGAGGAAACCAGAGCATTTAGAGGAAACCCATGCACACACAGGGAGAATGTGCATACTCTACACAGATAGTGACCAAAGCTGGGAATTGAACTCGGTTCCCTGGTGCTGTGAGACAGCTGTGCTAACCACTGTACCACCATGCCACCCCATTTGATCTGATTTCTCTCTGTTCCAGCAGTAACTAACTCCCCACAAGGTTGAACATCCCATTGTGATCAGAGGTTTGCTTCTAATGTGACAGAGGGACTGAAACCAGTCCTGGGGATGATGGGGTGCTAACATATGGGGGGATTGGCTTACAGAATGCCTGCTTCTCTCGACTCTTCTCGTGGATGGAAAGGGAATCGAACACAAACCAGTCACTGGTTAAACATTATCGAATATCTGCTCCTACCAAAACTAATCTCGCCCTCTGCAACTCTCTCCAATCAACATGGCGTGGCTGTGTTAGTCCAAAATCTGACTTCTTTGTGAAGAAAATTTACGTTTCAACACTATTACCAAGAAAGACTTGAATTTTACAGCATCTTTTACAGCTTCGGGATGTCCTCAAATGATTTCCAGTCAATGAAAAGTTTTCTGAAGTATATTTATTGTTCTAATGTTGGGAGAAATGCAGCTAATTTATGCACAGCAAGATCCCACAAATAACAATGTGACCAACAATCAGATAATTTAGCGGCATGGTGGCACAGTGGTTAGCACTGTTGCCTCAGCGTGCCAGGGATCTGGATTCGATTCCCAGCTTTGGGTCACTGTCTGTGCAGAGTCTGCACATTCTCTCCTTGTCTGCGCGGGTTTCCTCTGGATGCTCCAGTTTCCTCTCACACTCCAAAGATGTATGGATTAGGTGGATTGGCCAGGCTAACTTAGCTTTGGGGGGATTGGAAGGGTAATTATGTGGGGCCCAGAGGGATAGGACCTAGTTGGGATTGTGGTCAGTGCAGACTTGATGGGCTGAATGACCTCTTTCTGCACTCTACAGATTCTATGATCTTTTTCCATTGGCTGAGGGATAAATATCAGCTGTGGTACTGGGGAAAACTTTGCTGCTCTCCTTCCAATAGAGGCTGTGAGGACTTACATGTTCACCCGAGGCGGAAGGTGGCATTTGTTTAACATCTCACCCAATAGACATTGTTCACTCAGCACCACACTGCCAGCGTCTGCACAGACTTCAATTCTCTGGAGTGGGATTTCAACCCACAATCTCCAAACAAGGCGCAGAAATGCTTCCCATGATGGGCAACCTCTCTCTCTTAGGGGAAATGATGGCCTTAGTGGCATTATCGCCAGTGGGGAAATTCAAGTAATGTTCTGGAGACCAGAGTTTGAATCTCGCTACGGCAGTTGGTGGATTCAATAGAAAAAATCTGGAATTAAGAATCTACTGATGGCCATGAAACCATTGTAAGCTTTCGGAAAATCCCATCTGGTTCACTAATGTCCGTTAGTGAAGGAAATCTGCTGCCCTTACCTGGTCTAACCTACTTGTGACTCCAGGGTCACAGCAATGTGGTTGACTCTCAACTGCCCTCAAAGAGCAAATAGAAATAGACAATAAATGCTAGTCAGCCAGCAACACCTGTGTCCAATGAATAAAAACTATTAACATGCACCAGGATAGGCCAACCAGAAAATGGTCTTACTTCTGCGCAGTTAGAGAGTGAGTGAGCATGAGTGAATGGCTAGAATTTACCCTGCTCTGTTCCTTGATCGAAGGCACATTGGTTCACAGCGAGCTCAAATAACTTTGCAGCAATTGGGGTTTTATTAAAATTCATTTTACGAGATTCAGCATCTTGGGTTGGGTCAGCTTTTATTGGTCGTCTCTTAGAGGACATTTGAGCGACAATCTCATTGCTGTGGATCTGGAGTTACATGTAGGCCAGACCGGGTAAGAACAGCAGATTTCCTTCCCTAAAGCACCTTAGATGGATAAAATAGGTGATTAATGAACAGGATGATCATACAATCTGACAGATTTCCTTCCACTTGAGCAGAGTATAGAATGGCAGCTGATTTGTTCTCACCCTATTGACCCTGTTACCCATGGGTGCAATATTAACCCCAAGGATTCACATCTCTTTATTGGGCTCAAGTCCCAAATTCTCGGTCTCCTTTATGTAAAGATTTACTTTAATGGCTGGAGATCCAACACAAAATTAACCTGGGGAAATCATTATCTCCATTCACCAATCAAAGAAGAGCCTGTGAAACTATTGACAGGAAATCACATTCAGAAAAACCAAACATGTCACTCCAGTATCGTGGCAAGCAGTTATTTCTTCTGCTCGAGATTCGAATGTTCTATACAACCGGGGATTAGATACAGAGTAAAGCTCCCTCTACACTGTTCCCATCAAACACTCCCAGGACATATACAGCACAGGGTTAGATACAGAGTAAAGCTCCCTCTACACTGTCCCCATCAAACACTCCCAGGACAGGTACAGCACAGGGTTAGATACAGAGTAAAGCTCCCTCTACACTGTCCCCATCAAACACTCCCAGGACAATACAGCATGGGGTTAGATACAGAGTAAAGCTCCCTCTACACTGTCTCCATCAAACACTCCCAGGACAGGTACAGCACGGGGTTAGATACAGAGTAAAGCTCCCTCTACACTGTCTCCATCAAACACTCCCCAGGACAAATACAGCATGGGGTTAGATACAGAGTAAAGCCCTCTACACTTTCTCCATCAAACACTCCCAGGACAAGTACAGCACGGGGTTACATACAGAGTAAAGCTCCCTCTACACTGTCCTCCATCAAACACTCCCAGGACAGGTACAGCACGGGGTTAGATACAGAGTAAAGCTCCCTCTACACTGTCTCCATCAAACACTCCCCAGGACAGATACAGCATGGGGTTAGATACAGAGTAAAGCTCCCTCTACACTGTCTCCGTCAAACACTCCCAGGACAAGTACAGCACAGGGTTAGATACAGAGTAAAGCTCCCTCTACACTGTCCCCCATCAAACACTCCCAGGACAGGTACAGCATGGGGTTAGATACAGAGTAAAATTCCCTCTACACTGTTCCCATCAAACACTCCCAGGACAGGTACAGCACTGGGTTAGATACAGAGTAAAGCTCCCTCTACACTGTCTCTCATCAAACACTCACAGGACAGGTACAGCACAGGGTTAGATACAGAGTAAAGCTTCCTCTACACTGTCCTCCATCAAACACTCCCAGGACAGGTACAGCACGGGGTTAGATACAGAGTAAAGCTCCCTCTACACTGTCTCCATCAAACACTCCCAGGACAGGTACAGCACGGGGTTAGATACAGAGTAAAGCTCCCTCTACACTGTCCCCATCAAACACTCCCCAGGACAGGTACAGCACGGGGTTAGATACAGAGTAAAGCTCCCTCTACACTGTCCCCATCAAACACTCCCAGGACAGGTACAGCACGGGGTTAGATACAGAGTAAAGCTCCCTCTACACTGTCCCCCATCAAACACTCCCAGGACAGGTACAGCACGGGGTTAGATACAGAGTAAAGCTCCCTCTACACTGTCCCCCATCAAACACTCCCAGGACAGGTACAGCACGGGGTTAGATACAATCCTCACCCCCCATCAAACACTCCCAGGACAGGTAACACGTAGATAAGAGTAAAGCTCCCTCTACACTGTCCCCCATCAAACACTCCCAGGACAGGTACAGCACGGGGTTAGATACAGAGTAAAGCTCCCTCTACACTGTCCCCATCAAACACTCCCAGGACAAGTACAGCACAGGGTTAGATACAGAGTAAAGCTCCCTCTACACTGTCCCCCTCAAACACTCAGGACAGGTACACACAGGGTAGATACAGAGTAATGCTCCCTCTACACTGTCCCCCATCAAACACTCCCAGGACAGGTACAGCACAGGGTTAGATACAGAGTAAAATTCCCTCTACACTGTTCCCATCAAACACTCCCAGGACAGGTACAGCACTGGGTTAGATACAGAGTAAAGCTCCCTCTACACTGTCCTCCATCAAACACTCCCAGGACAGGTACAGCACGGGGTTAGATACAGAGTAAAGCTCCCTCTACACTGTCCTCCATCAAACACTCCCAGGACAGGTACAGCACAGGGTTAGATACAGAGTAAAGCTCCCTCTACACTGTTCCCATCAAACACTCCCAGGACAGGTACAGCACAGGGTTAACTACAGAGTAAAGCTCCCTCTACACTGTCCCCATCAAACACTGTAAATAGTCTGACAACACCAGGTTTAAATCCAACCTGACAAAGGCCATAGAGTCAAAAGCTTGCAAGTTTACTATCAAATAAATCAGTTGGATTTAAACCTGGTGTTGTCAGACTACTTACTGTGTTTACACCAGTCCAACGCTGGCACCTCTACATCATGACTCCCACCAAACACTCCCAGGACAGGTACAGCATGGGGTTAGATACAGAGTAAAGCTCTCTCTACACTGTCCCCATCAAACACTCCCAGGACAGGTACAGCATGGGGTTAGAGACAGAGTAAAGTTTCCTCTATACTGTCCCCATCAAACATTCCCAGGATAGGTTTTCATGGCCTTTCTATGTGCTTTGTTTTGCCAATTGCATTTCTGGGAAATGACCTGGGATCTGTTACTGTGTTAAAGTTGTCCCCTGGATTCCAACTTTAGATTGTCCATTAATACAAGTTGCTGTCTGGAAGATCAAATTGCTGTATTTACATGCAAGTTGTTATATATGACTGCCAAGTTTTGTTGTATTCAACTCTTTAAATGGAAATTGCTTATGGATATGAATGTGAGATTTTGTATTTGACAAGGTGCCGCACCAAAGGTGCTGCTGCATAAGATAAAGGTGCACAGTGTTATGGGCAATGTATTAGCATGGATAGAGGATTGGTTAACTGACAGAAAATAAAGAGTGGGGGTAAATAGGTGTTTTTTTTGGTTGGTGATCAGTGACTAGTGATGTGCCTCAAGGATCAGTGTTGGATCTGCAATTGTTTATGATTTACATAGATGATTTGGATTTGGGACCAAGTGTAGTGTGTTAAAATTTGCAGATGACACAAAGATGAGTGGCAGAGCGATGAACACTGAATTTGGAAGAAAGGGGGAAGGATTTATAGAAACTATAAAATTATGAAGGGAATAGATAAGATAGAAGCAGGGAAGTTGGTTGCCTGGCAGATGAAACTGGAATAAGGAGACATGACCTCAAAATAATGGGGGGCAGATTTAGGACTGAGTTGAGGAGGAACTTCTTCACACAAAGGTTTGTGAATTTGTGGAATTCCCTGCTCAATGAAGTAATTGAGGTTACATCATTGAATGTTTTTAAGGCAAGAATAGATAACTTTTTGAACAGAAAAGGAATTAAGGGTTATGGTGAGCGGATGGGTAAGTGGGGCTGAGTCCATGAAAACATCAGCCTGACGCTATTGAATGGAGGAGCAGGCTCGAGGGGCCAGATGGTCTACTCCTGCTCCTAGTTCTTATGTTCATATGAATGAGTTGTTATTTTATATAAATGCAAGTTATTGCTGTATCAGTTATCAGTGACTAGTGGCGTGCCGCAGGATTCGGTGCTGGGGCCTCACCTGTTTACCATTTACATAGATGATCTGGAGAAGGAGACCGAGTGTTGGGTAACAAAATTTGCACATGACACAAAAATGAGTGGGAAAAGCAAATTGCATTGAGACACAGGAAGTCTGCAGAGAGATTTGGATAGGCTAAGTGAGTGGGCAAGGACCTGGCAGATGGAGTATAACGTTGGCAAGTGCAAAATTATCCACTTTGGAAGGAATAATAGTAAAATAGACAATTATTTAAATGGTGAAAAATTACAACATGCTATTGTGCAAAGGAACCTGGGGATCCTTGTGCATGAATCCAAAAACTCAGTCTGCAGGTGTAGCAGGTGATCAAGAAGGCGAGTGGAATGTTGGCCTTTATAGCGAGGGGGATAGAATATAAAAGCAGGGAGGTCTTGCTGCAACTGTACAAGGTACTGGTGAGGCCGCAGCTGAAGTACTATGAGCAATTTTCATCCCCTTATTTAGGAAAGGATATATTGGCTTTGGAGGGAGTACAGAGAAGGTTCACCAGGCTGATTCCGGAGATGAGGGGGTTAGCTTATGATTGAGTAGACTGGGCCCGTACTCATTGGAGTTTAGAAGGCCGAGGGAAGATCTTATAGAGACATATAAGATAATGAAGAGGCTAGACAAGGTAGAGATAGAGAGATTCTTCCCGCTTAGAAAGGAAACCAGAATCAGGGGGCACAGCCTCAAATTATGGGGGTGCAGTTTAGAACAGAGTTGAGGAGGAACTTCTTCTCTCAGAGGGTAGTAAATCTCTGGAAGAGGTGGAGGCTACCTCATTAAATGTGTTTAAGTCACAGGTAGATAGATTTTTGACCAATAAGGGAATTAAGGATTATGGGGAGCAGGCAGATAAGTGGAACTGAACCACTCTCAGATCAGCTTCTTGAGTGTTATTGGAGCTGCACCCATCCAGGCAAGTAGGGAGTACTCCATCACACTCCTGACTTGTGCCTTATAGGTGGTGGATAGAGTTTGGGGAATCAGGGGGTGAGTTACTCACTGTACAATTCCTAATCTCTGAACTGCTCTTGTAGCCACTGTGTTTGTGTGGTGAATCCAGTTGAGATTTTTTTTGTGATAATGGCCAGGTAACTAAGTCAAATTGATTGAGGGAGGATTATTTGCCAGCTCAATGGGGAAATCTCACCTGCCCTTGTTTGAAATAGTGATTGAGGGATCTCCACCTGAAAGGACAGCTAACTTTAACCTTGATTCAGGAGCTCCAACAGTGCAGCACACCCTTTGCACTCTCATTGGGACTGTCAGCCTTTCTATTTTGTCAAGCCTGTCTGGGCTCTTATCTAACTCCAAGCATTAACTCTGGACTTGGTTCTCTGACCTTGCTGGAATTCTCCTGTCCTGCTGGGGTGAACGGAGATGGGGCTGAGTGCTAAATTCTCCGTCCTTGCTGGCCACAATGGCAGGGTGTGAACGGCCAGAGAATTTGCTTCCGTCTCCACATGGACCTGCTGAGTATTTCCAGCTCTCTCTGTCTTTGTTTTGGATTTCCACAGTCCGCAGTGTTTAACTTTTATTTTTGAATCGGGAGGTCATTCACTGAGATCAGAACAAAGTACAAATTACAAAGAACAAAACAGCACGGGAAACAGGCCCTTTGGCCCAACGAGCCCGCGCCGCCACCCCGATGTTCCCACTTCTACCTATGATCCCTGTCTATATTGATAGATGTATGCATCGGAACCAAATTTGTGAGACATTTTAGGGAGAATTTGTTTTGCCGATCAGCCTAAGAGCACATCTTTGGGGTGTGGGAGGAAATTGAAGCACCCGGAGAAAACCCACGCAAGCACAGGGAGAATGTGCAAACTCCCAAAGATACCGGCCCAAATCCATGTATCTGCACAGCACAGCGATAGTCACTGAGCTGTCGTGTTGCCCATCAGATGGTCCAGGTCAAGCGTACACTAACGACGTGAAGCACTAGGATACTCTCGAAAAAAATCCAAGGGCAGCCCTCTCACGACCCATCGCGTGTATGCCCCTTGTTAGACAACAAGGCGAACTGAAGTATCTGTAGGATAAAACAGAAATGCATCAATATCATTGATCAGGGGTAGCATCTGCAGGTAACATCTGCATTTCCCACCCACCTATAAAACCCAGTGGAATTCACCAGTCTATCCCTCATCAGTTCTCCATTTGTAACTTTCACTTCTTCAGTAGGAGTAGTTCTATGGAATAGCTTCTCTCTGTCCCCCAGGCAGTGCCTTACTCAAACCAGCTACCCAGGATTTATAACCAGATAGTGTATACACTGCTCTTCACATACTGCATTTCCTCTCTCTCTCTCTCTCTCTCTCTCCCTCTCTCTCTCCAGTGTATAATTGTGAGTGAGTTAGCAGGGAAGCTAACAGTCAGGAACAGCTAGCTCCCTGCGAGGTTGTAGCAGGTCTGCTCGGTGATTTATGCTTACCGCTGAGGGGGGCTGGTTTGAGACTGTTTCATGTACCTTGCTCCTGTAATCCTTGCGCATGTGATAATTTCACAGTCTGGTGTTTTAATGGATGCATCTTTACGTTCCGAGTCAACACCAAAGAGTGGACCAACTATTGCAAACAGGCAGCTAAAATCTGGATAGAAGGTAAATAACTCTTCCGCAGCTCAGAACATGGGCTGACTTCTTCATCTGAGATAATCAGAGGGATTTACTATTCCATTATCAATGCTGTTTAACACTTTGTCAATGTTTCATTTTAACTTATCAATAATTTCTACATTGGATGAATGACGTCATTTAATATTTGTGCTTATTATAATAATTCTTTTGCTATTTGATTATTCTTGTGAATTTTATTATCTGATTAATGCTTCAGTTTGTTTATGTCAGGTTTGTAATGAGTGTCCATCTCTTATCTGTCTATCTGTCTCTGTGTGTCTGTCTGTATCTGTCTCAATATCAGCCTCTTTTTCTATCCAACTATCTCAGCCTGTTTGTCCTCTTTGTCTGTCTCCCAAGCTGTCTATCTGTCTCCCTGTCTCAGGCTCTCTGTCTGCCTATTTCTGTCTGTCTGTCTCTCTGTCTAAGTCTCTCTGTCTGCCTATTTCTGTCTGTCTGTCTCTCTGTCTAAGTCTCTCTGTCTGCCTATTTCTGTCTGTCTGTCTCTCTGTCTAAGTCTCTCTGTCTGCCTATTTCTGTCTGTCTGTCTCTCTGTCTAAGTCTCTCTATCTGCCTATTTCTGTCTGTTTCTCTGTCTCAGCCTCTCTGTTTGTCTGTGTCAGCCTAGCTATACTATTTGTTTTGTCTCTATCTTGAATTTGAATATCTTTCTCAGTCTCTCTATCTCCCAATCGTTTTCTTTGTCTCTGAGAACAAAACCAACTCGAGAGTAAAACTTTCTTTTAATTTCAGAGTCAGACTGTTTTGTAAAGAGGTTTTGCTCTGAGATCCGAAGGGATGTTCTCAGTCTAAAGCCCAAGCAGAACTTGAACTCCCAGATAGGAAGTGAATCTGAGACAGTGATTGGGTCTGAGACAGGGATCAAGTGTGAGATAGGGCTTGTATACAGGAAAGGAATCAAACCTGAGACAGGAATCAAGTATGGAACAGCGATTGAGTCTGGAACAGCGATTGAGTCTGGGAAAGGGATTGAGTCTGGAATAGGGATTGAGTCTGGAATAGGGATTGAGTCTGGGAAAGGGATTGAGTCTGGGAGAGGGAGTGAGTCTGGAATAGGGATTGAGTCTGGGAAAGGGATTGAGTCTGGAATAGGGATTGAGTCTGGGAAAGGGATTGAGTCTGGGAAAGGGATTGAGTCTGGAATAGGGATTGAGTCTGGAATAGGGATGAGTCTGGGAAAGGGATTGAGTCTGGGAGAGGGATTGAGTCTGGGAGAGGGATGAGTCTGGGAAAGGGATTGAGTCTGGAATAGGGATTGAGTCTGGGAAAGGATTGAGTCTGGGAAAGGGATTGAGTCTGGAATAGGGATTGAGTCTGGAATAGGGATTGAGTCTGGGAAGGATTGAGTCTGGGAGAGGGATTGAGTCTGGGAGAGGGAGTGAGTCTGGGAAAGGATTGAGTCTGGAATAGGGATTGAGTCTGGGAGAGGGATTGAGTCTGGGAGAGGGATTGAGTCTGGGAGAGGGAGTGAGTCTGGGAAAGGGATTGAGTCTGGGAGAGGGATTGAGTCTGGGAGAGGGATTGAGTCTGGAATAGGGATTGAGTAAATTTGCAGATGATACTAAAGTTGGTGGTGTGGTAGATAGTGAAGAGGGGTGTTTTAGTTTACAGAGTGACTTGGACAAGTTGCAGAGCTGGGCCGAGAGGTGGCAAATGGAGTTTAAGGTGGAAAAGTGTGAGGTAATGCACTTTGGCAGGAACAATAAATGTGTAGAGTATAGGGCTAATGGTAGGGATCTTAATAGTGTTGAGGAACAGAAGGATCTTGGTGTATGTGTCAATAGATCCCTGAAAGTAGGCAGTCAAGTGGATAAAGTTGTTAAGAAGGCATATGGAGTCTTAGCTTTTATTGGTAGGGGGATTGAATTTAGTAGCCGCAGCATCATGTTGCAACTGTACAAAACTCTAGTGCGGCCGCACTTGGAGTATTGTGTGCAGTTCTGGTCTCCACATTATAAGAAAGATGTGGAGGCATTGGAGAGGGTACAGAGGAGGTTTACCAGGATGTTGCCTGGTATGGAGGGCAGGTCGTATGAAGAGAGGTTGAAGGATTTGAGGTTGTTTTCGTTAGAAAGGAGGCGGCTAAGGGGGAATCTTATTGAAACATATAAGATAATTAGAGGTTTGGATAGGGTGGACAGTGATAGCCTTTTTCCTAGGATGGAGAAAGCTAGCACGAGGGGACACAACTTTAATTAAGGGGTATGAGTTATAGGACGGATATCAGAGGTAGGTTCTTTACTCAAAGAGTGATTAGGGAGTGGAATGCCCTGCCTGCAGCTGTTGTAGATGCGCCAAGTTTGGTGGCGTTTAAGAGGTTAGTTGATAAGTATATGGATGAGAAGGGAATGGTTGAGTTAGGAGGGGCATTGCTTTTTATTTTGGTCGGCACAACATCGAGGGCCGAAGGGCCTGTTCTGTGCTGTATTGTTCTATGTTCTATGTTCTATGTTCTATGAGTCTGGGAAAGGGATTGAGTCTGGGAGAGGGATTGAGTCTGGAATAGGGATTGAGTCTGGAATAGGGATTGAGTCTGGAATAGGGAGTGAGTCTGGGAGAGGGATTGAGTCTGGAATAGGGATTGAGTCTGGGAGAGGGATTGAGTCTGGGAAAGGGATTGAGTCTGGGAAAGGGATTGAGTCTGGAATAGGGATTGAGTCTGGAATAGGGATTGAGTCTGGAATAGGGATTGAGTCTGGGAGAGGGATTGAGTCTGGGAGAGGGAGTGAGTCTGGAATAGGGATTGAGTCTGGGAAAGGGATTGAGTCTGGAAAGGGAGTGAGTCTGGGAAGGGTTGAGTCTGGAATAGGGATTGAGTCTGGAATAGGGATTGAGTCTGGGAAAGGATTGATTCTGGGAGAGGGAGTGAGTCTGGGAAAGGGATTGAGTCTGGAATAGGGATTGAGTCTGGAAAGGATGAGTCTGGAAAGGGATGAGTCTGGGAGAGGAGTGAGTCTGGAAAGGGATTGAGTCTGGGAGGGATGAGGAAAGGGATTGAGTCTGGAAAGGATTGAGTCTGGGAAAGGGATTGAGTCTGGGAAGGGATTGAGTCTGGAATAGGGATTGAGTCTGGGAAAGGGATTGAGTCTGGGAGAGGGATTGAGTCTGGGAGAGGGATTGAGTCTGGAATAGGGATTGAGTCTGGAATAGGGATTGAGTCTGGAATAGGGATTGAGTCTGGGAGAGGGAGTGAGTCTGGGAGAGGGATTGAGTCTGGAATAGGGATTGAGTCTGGGAAAGGGATTGAGTCTGGGAGAGGGATTGAGTCTGGGAAAGGGAGTGAGTCTGGGAAAGGGATTGAGTCTGGGAAAGGGATTGAGTCTGGAATAGGGATTGAGTCTGGAATAGGGATTGAGTCTGGGAAAGGGATTGAGTCTGGGAGAGGGATTGAGTCTGGGAAAGGGATTGAGTCTGGGAGAGGGATTGAGTCTGGAATAGGGATTGAGTCTGGGAGAGGGATTGAGTCTGGGAAAGGGATTGAGTCTGGATAGGGATTGAGTCTGGGAAAGGGAGTGAGTCTGGAATAGGGATTGAGTCTGGAAAGGATTGAGTCTGGGAGAGGGATGAGTCTGGAAGGGATTGAGTCTGGGAAAGGGATTGAGTCTGGGAAAGGGATTGAGTCTGGAGAGGATTGAGTCTGGAATAGGGATTGAGTCTGGGAAAGGGAGTGAGTCTGGGAAAGGGATTGAGTCTGGAATAGGGATTGAGTCTGGGAGAGGGAGTGAGTCTGGGAAAGGGATTGAGTCTGGGAAAGGGATTGAGTCTGGGAAAGGGAGTGAGTCTGGGAAAGGGATTGAGTCTGGAATAGGGATTGAGTCTGGAATAGGGATTGAGTCTGGGAAAGGGATTGAGTCTGGGAGAGGGAGTGAGTCTGGGAAAGGGATTGAGTCTGGGAGAGGGATTGAGTCTGGGAAAGGGATTGAGTCTGGGAAAGGGATTGAGTCTGGGAAAGGGATGAGTCTGAAAGGGATGAGTCGGGAAGGGATGAGTCTGAAAGAGCTGGAAAGGATTGAGTCTTGGAGAGGGATTGAGTCTGGGAAAGGGAGTGAGTCTGGGAAAGGGATTGAGTCTGGAATAGGGATTGAGTCTGGGATAGGGATTGAGTCTGGGAAAGGGATTGAGTCTGGGAGAGGGAGTGAGTCTGGGAGAGGGATTGAGTCTGGGAGAGGGAGTGAGTCTGGGAGAGGGATTGAGTCTGGGAGAGGGAACAAGTAGAGGTGAAGACATTCCTTAGATTCTAAAATAACTTCAAAAGGGGAAATTTGACAAAAGGGAAAATAATCAGGGATGGAGATGGAAGTGCGGAGGTGCTTGTATAGGAGAGGAGAAGGTGGGCGAAGGGATGGGCGAAGGGAAGGAAAAACAAAACAGTGAAGAAGCGGAGAGATGGGGATGGGTAGATGGAATAATAGAGATCGACAGTGCAGTGATATGGAACTGCAAAGAGAGAGAAACAGAGAGAGAGAAATGGAAAGAGAATGAAAGTTGTAATGGACAATGCAATCTGATGCTGAGATCATACCCCAGCTTGGATTTGCACAGCACCAATTGCTAACGATAACCTTCTCCCTCTTGTCCTTTGTAGATGGAATGTGACCAGAGGGATATCCCGACCTGGGGTTTTGGGAGCTTGTCCCACTTTCCCGGTGGAGAATCCTGCAGCGTCCTGTTTCCCTCAGCGGCCGAGATGATGTGAGGTTCGCCCAGCCACTGCCCAGGAGCCTAACAGAGCAATCCCAATCCCTCACAACTCCCGCACGCCAACGTCCGAGTGAATCAGCATGTCCAACCATTCCAACAACTGGACCTGTAGCCAGAACTGCAGCCTTTACCATGTTGACTATTTTAAAGATTATTCTGAACATCCGGTTAACCTCTTTCCAATCCCTATCCTGAGCGGTGTGACAGTGACCTGTGTCCTCCTGGCACTGATTGGTATCAGCGGCAATGCCATGACTATCTTGGTTGTACTGAAGTTCAAGGACATGCGAACCACAACTAACTTCTATCTCTCTAGTATGGCCTTCTCTGATCTCTTCATTTTTGTCTGCATGCCTCTGGATTTGTACCGGATTTGGCAGTACAGGCCCTGGAACTTTGGTGGCCTGCTCTGTAAGCTGTTCCAATTTGTCAGTGAGAGTTGCACTTACTCCACCATCCTCAACATCACGGCCTTGAGTGTGGAGAGATACTTTGCCATTTGCTTCCCGCTCAAAGCTAAAGTGGTGGTCACTAAGAGCAGGGTCAAGGGGCTGATCTTCTTCCTGTGGTCAGTGGCGTTTGTCAGCGCTGGACCCATCTTCATCCTGGTGGGGGTCGAGCACATGAACGGGACCGACCCCCTACTGACCAATGAGTGCAAGGCCACTGAGTACGCGGTCAAGTCGGGCCTGCTGAACATCATGGTGTGGGTGTCCAGCATCTTCTTCTTCCTGCCCGTCTTCTGCCTGTCGATACTCTACAGCCTAATTGGGAGGAAACTATGGCGACGGAAACAGGACAGCGTCAGGCCCAGCATCAACAGCAGAGACAAGAACAACAAGCAGACAGTGAAAATGCTGGGTGAGTGCAGAGAGAGAGAGCAAAACCTGCCTTCCTTCAAGTTCCCAATCTCAGAACCTCCCAAAACCCTCACATCACTGTTCTAATGTAGGAAAATGGCAGCTAATTTGTGCACAGCAAGCTCCCACTAACAGCAACGTGATGGTGACCAGATCCAATGTTTTGTTTTTGTAAGTGATGCTGGTTGAGGAAGAATTATCTTGCTTTTCTTTGCTCTAATTCCTGAGACATCCCCCTGAGACGGGAAGCAGAAGGTTATTGTAAAGTTTTGTAATGTACTCCCACAGCAATGTCGCACTCCCTCAGTGTTACACTGGGACATGATATCCCTCCTGGTGGTGAAGAATAGAACTGGAACCAAGTTTTATACATGTCAAAGCGTTTATTTACAGAGATGCACATCACAAATGCACACTCCTAACCAAAAACCACTGTCCTATCTACAGTAGCACAAGTGAATCCCCAGTGAATGCCCATCGGATACAAAACCCAATGTGGAAATAATAGTGCTTAATGTTCTGACTGTAGCTCGAACCCATCCTTGCTTGACTGAGAAATGAGGGCTCTATCCTTCGAGGCAAAGCTGACTCGAGGCAGAGAGATAACACACAAAAACTCATGGTTATTGTTTTATTTTGACAATTTTTAGTTGATTGTCTGGATAATTGCAGCTCCAACTACACTCAAGAAGCTCCACACTATCCAACACAAAACAAACTAGCATCCCATCCACTACTGTAAAGATTCACTCCCTCCATCACTGACAGTCGCATGGACCATCTACAAGATGCACTGCAGCAATTCACCATGGCTCCTTCAACAGCACCTTCCAAACCTACACCTAGAAGCACAAGGGATTCATAGAACCCTACAGTGCAGAAGAGGTCATTCATCCCATTGAGTCCACATCAATCACAATCCCACTCAGGCCCTATCCCCGTAGCCCCATGCATTTATCCTTGCTCATCCCCCTGACAATAAGGGACAATATAGCATGGCCAATCCATCTAGCCACACATCTAGCACCTGGAGGAAACCCACCCAAACACGGGGAGAACATGCAGACTCCATACAAACAGTGACCCAAGTTGGGATTGAACTCGGGTCCATGCTGCCGTGAGGCAGCAGTGTTAACCACTGTGCCACTGTACTGCCCGTATCAGGAGCATGCGAAAACAATCTCCCACAAAGTTCCTCTCGGAGTTACACATTATCCTGACTTGGAAGTTTATCGCCATTCCTTCACAACAAGCAACAAGCAATGGTCCCAGAAGGGTGGCGGCGCAGGCTCGTTGGGCCAAAGGGCCTGTTTCCCGTGCTGTTTTGTTCTTTGTTCTTTGTTCATCACCATCTTCTCAAGGGCAATTAGAATTGGGCAACAAACATTGGTCTAGCCAGTTGCATCCACCTCCCATTGAAGAAAAAGAAAATTGTCCATCATTGCAGCACCCACTCAGTACATTAGTCAGACTATCAGTCTAACAGAGTACCAGTCTAGATTATAGACTCAACTCTCTCCAGACAGACGAGCCTATAATCCAGGCTGGTACTTGGCTTAACTAGAGAGTTACGCACTGAGCCATGGTTGACACCATAAATAAAATGTTGGAGAGCCGAAACAATGTGCCTAATTCCATGTAATAGTGTTGGGAAATGTAAAGTCACCACAGTCCCAGCTTACCACAAGCTTCTCTCTCTTTTGAGGGAAAGAGTGGTAATTTAGCCTGAGGGTTGGCACACCTCAGGTGATGGGGCAAGGTTGAGAAGGTGGGGCCTTCATGAATAACCTCAGCCGGTACAGGAATTGAACCTGCGCTGTTGGTGTTGCTCCACATCACAAACCAGCCGTCCAGCCAACTGCACTGAACGACTCCCAGTTTGGAGGATGAATGGAAGAGTGAACTATTTATAATAAATTCTCTGTGACCCGAGAGTGAGTTAAATTGGCCTTCGCTCTGAATAAAGCTGTCACTAAAAACCTTGAGAAGTTCTTCCTAACCTCGCCCAGATTGTTCTCCAGACAAACTCCAAAGCTTTTCATCAGCACTCAGGGCAGAAGTAAATTAACAACTATATCCAAGATTAGGCCTGATTCACAATCAGAAAGCACATACTGAACAACTCTGAGTGATCCCAGAATTACATTAACATCCAAGTTAAAATAAAACCAAATATTGCAGATGCTGGACATGTGATTTAAAAACAGGAAATGCTGGAAAAATCTAAAAGCTATGGCAGAATCTGTGTGGAGAGGGAGAAACAGATGTGACAGAACAGTAACTCTGTTTCTCTCTCCACAGATACTTTCAGACCTCAGTTTAAGATTATCAGTCAGGTTTGCAATGTGCCTTGTCGGAAGCTGCAAACATTCATCTGCAGGGCCCTGCAAATTGAAAGAACAAGTCCCAAAATGGCATCTCTCTCAATTAAACAAAAGCTTGGGGAACAACCGTTTCTTGATAAATTCCCCATGTCAACACTTCAATCAATAACAGTCCACATGCCAACCAATCAGCACCTCTTTTTCATAGCTTATACGTTGCTGTTCCCTTTGAAATTTGGTATTCTTGTGCCTGTCCTAATGAGCGCAAAATAAAAAGCTTCAACAGCATGTCTCTTTTCAGCAATACTCAAGTTGAAGAGTTATCCTGTGTAATTTAGACTGAAAGAGCACTATCAAACGGTCAGTACTGAGGGACTGCCGCACCATCACAGGGTCAGTACTGAGGACCCCTGCACTATTGGAGGCTGAGTAATAAGGGCATGCAGCACTGTCAGAGGGTGAGTACTGAGGGAATGCAGCACTGTCGGAGGGTCAGTGCTGAGGGAATGCAGCACTGTCAGAGGGTCAGTACTGAGGGAATGCAGCACTGTCAGAGGGTCAGTGCTGAGGGAGTGCAGCACTGTCAGAGGGTCAGTGCTGAGGGAATGCAGCACTGTCAGAGGGTCAGTACTGAGGGAGTGCCTCACTGTCAGAGGGTCAGTGCTGAGGATGCAGCACTGTCAGAGGGTCAGTACTGAGGGAATGCAGCACTGTCAGAGGGTCAGTACTGAGGGAGTGCCTCACTGTCAGAGGGTCAGTGCTGAGGGATGCAGCACTGTCAGAGGGTCAGTGCTGAGGGAGTGCCTCACTGTCAGAGGGTCAGTGCTGAGGGAATGCAGCACTGTCAGAGGGTGAGTACTGAGGGAGTGCCGCACTGTCAGAGGGTCAGTGCTGAGGGAGTGCCGCACTGTCAGAGGGTCAGTGCTGAGGGAGTGCCTCACTGTCAGAGGGTCAGTGCTGAGGGAGTGCCGCACTGTCAGAGGGTCAGTGCTGAGGGAGTGCCGCACTGTCAGAGGGTCAGTGCTGAGAGAATGCCGCACTGTCAGAGGGGCAGTACTGAGGGAGTGCGACACTGTCAGATAGTCAGCGCTGAGGGAGTGCGACACTGTCAGAGAGTCAGTGCTGAGGGAGTGCGACACTGTCAGAGAGTCAGTGCTGAGGGAGTGCCGCACTGTCAGGGAGATCAGTACTGAGGGAGTGCCACAGTGTCGAGGTCAGTAGTCAGGGAGTGCCACACTGTCAGAGGGTCAGTGCTGAGGGAGTGCCACATGTCAGAGGGTCAGTGCTGAGGGAGTGCCACGCTGTCAGAGGGTCAGTGCTGAGGGAGTGCCACATGTCAGAGGGTCAGTGCTGAGGGAGTGCCACATGTCAGAGGGTCAGTGCTGAGGGAGTGCCACGCTGTCAGAGGGTCAACACTAACATAAAAGATCCCATGGCATGATCTAAGGAAGTATAAGGTAGTTACACTTGGTGCCTGTCAATATTTACATTCAACTAATTTCATTGAAATAGCTCTGTGGAATCTTTCTGTGCACAAATTAGCTGTTGTGTTTTCTACATTACAACAGTGGCTACATTTGCAAAATCCACTGTGAACTGTAAGACACTCTGAATCATGCTGTGGTTGCTAGAGATGCTACAGAAATGCAATTCCTTTCCTGCTTTGAACAATGGTTTGTGGCACTAAATGTGTTCTTACTCATGCTGCTGTTGTGTGCAAAATACAAATTAATGGTCTGTATTCTGATGCTGTGATGATGCTAGAACTGTCAGCATTTTGGTCATTGTTCTGTGAAATTGTCAGTAACTCCTGAACAGCTCAATGGGGAAAAGCAGGCATGATCCAGGATGTGTCAGTAATATCCTTGCAGAAAGAAATGTTAGAAATTGCTTGATTTTCATCTTTTCAAATCTTTCCCATTGCCACAAAATACAGAGATTGTTTATGCCGTTATCTTCTACCCCACCACATGTACGTGAAATCTTTATTTTACTCTCTGTGAAATTAAGGAAAGATAAATAGATCGACAGATAGATAGATATATAGAGGTAGATAGATAGATAGAGAGAGAGATAGAGACAGATATATAGATAGACAAATAGATGGATAGAGATAGAGATAGATAGATAGAGAGAGAGATAGATAGAGATAGATATATAGATAGAAGATAGATAGGTGGATAGAACATAGAACATAGAGATAGAGAGAGAGAGAGAGATAGTTAGATAGATAGATAGATAGATAGATAGAGAGAGAGATAGAGACAGATATATAGATAGACAAATAGATGGATAGAGATAGAGATAGATAGATAGATAGAGAGAGAGATAGATAGAGATAGATATATAGATAGAAGATAGATAGGTGGATAGAACATAGAACATAGAGATAGAGAGAGAGAGAGAGAGAGATAGTTAGATAGATAGATAGATAGATAGATAGATAGATAGATAGATAGATAGATAGAGGGAGGGATTCCCTTCAAGAATGTTCCCTGGAATCAAGAACTTGTTGTATTAGGAATAGTTGAGGACTCTGGTTCTGTACTCACTGGAGTTTAGAAGGACGAGGTGAGTCTTATTGAAACTTATAGAATCCTGCGAGACCTGGATAAAGTGGGTGTGGAGAGGGTGTTTCCACTGATAGGAAAAACCAGAACGCAAGGAAGTAACCTCAAGCTAAAGGGACATCCCTTAGAACAGAGACGAGAAGGGATTTCTTCAGCCAGAGAGTGGTGAATCTGTGGAACTCTTTGCCGCAGAAGACTGTAGAGGCCGGGTCATTGAGTGTCTTTAAGACATAGATAGGTTCTTGATTAGTAAGGGGATCAGGATTTATGGGGAAAAGGCAAGAGAAATGGGGATGAGAAAATACTAGCCACGATTGAATGGTGGAGCAGACTCGAAAGGTCGAGTGGTCTAATCCTGTTCCTATATCTTATGGATGGATGAACGGATAGATGAAAAAAAGAAAGATAATTAGTTAACTAAACAACCATAATGGCAACAGTGTGGATTGCGTTGATAATACAAGTGATTAGAATGCATAACCCTTGCTCACAATCATTAAAAATTAAGTGTGAAATATTAAAAGGATTTCACAATTATAATCATTTCAGTTGACGATTAATTCCAGGTTAGGAAGGTTTGCTGCAGTTTGTAATGTGTATTTCAGTTTATTGATCATATTGATCAAAGTCAGTTGATGAAATTCTCAATCACTTACACACTATTTATAAGTTTTATAAAGTAGGGGATTGGGCTATCTTGTAGACTGTTTATTTGTGGAATGGTGTCCTTTCCCTGAAATTCTTCAATTAATGTGATTGTGACAAGAGATAGTGACAGTGGAGGTGGGATTCAGCTATTTTTGTATCTAAGATCCTGAATGGTATTGACAAAGTAGATGTGGAAAGAATGTTTCCTCTTGTGGGTGAAACCAGAACTAGGGGACACTGCTTTAAAATTAGGGTCACCCTTTTCGGTTGGAGATGAGGAGAATATCTTTCTCTTTACAGGGTTGTGCAAATTTGGAACTCTCTGCTTCATAAGGAGGGAGAGGGTAGGGCCCATTGAATATTTTTAAGGTAGAGGTAGATAGATTCTTGTTAGGCAAGGGAGTGTGGAAATCGAAATTCAAACAGATAGGCCATGTGTCAGAAACATTGTCCGAGGCTGAGATTCCTCAGTACCCCTGCATTGAATAGAGTTTTGGCTGAGCGCCGAATTCTCCAGTCCTGCTGACAGCGAGTCTGGAATAGGTAGAACTCTAGAGGTGGGAAGGGGAAATTAAAATCATAAAATAGAGCAACAAAGTACTCTGAGAATCCTGCCCGTCATCTTTTTGAATGGTGGAGCATACTCGATGGGCTGAATGGCTTATTATGTTCCTTTTTGTACATTTGTCATTTTCTAGTGGAGGCGGATGATGAATCAGTGCTTTATACCTTTTGATTTGCTGTCTGTCAGAATTCTTTAATGCGATTGGCTAATTATCTTTCTTTTTGATACGACTGTTGCTGGATACCAGGGATCGCCAGTTGCCATTATTGGAACTAAATAAATGTCAGGAAACGTGAAATAGATGCCACAGAAATTTAAGTGAACAGTTAGCCTCGAGGTCATCAGCCAAGATCATCATTAAATCGCTGATCAAGGAATCCAGGCCAATAATGTTTGTCCATTCAAGCTAGCAACAGGACTCCCTACAATCTAATCTCTTAAATGTCCATCAACTCGCTCTGACCTTCTCAGCCCTTCCACCCTCTACTTAAGCAAGAGCCATTAGACAATGTGCAAAGTAGGGTGATATTAGCTTATTACCATCAGGAAAGATTGAACAGACTAGAAGAGAGGAGGCTGAGGGAGGGCCTGAGAGAACTCCTTAAAATTATGAAAGCTTTTGACAGTCGAGATGTAGCGAGCATGTTTCCACTTGTGAACAGTCCAGAACAAGAAAGCCATGAGTACAAGGTTGTTGTGAATCAAGAACTCAAGAGAGACTTTGTTACCGAGAGAATGGTGAGAATGTGGAACCCATTATCACAGGGAGTGATTAAAGTGATTAGTGCAGATACCTGTCACGGGAAATAGCACAGAAGGAATGCTGAAAGAGTGATTTGAAGCAAAGTGAGGGAAGGCATGTGTGAATCATGAACAGCAGCACAGAGCAGTGGGACTGAATGGTCTGTGTATGTGCTGTAAAACTTCTACCTCAAAACTGTGGGATATCATAATGAGACAACTCTTTATCTTAATGAGCTGGTTTGTGACTGTTCAAATGATTCCAGAAATGTATTTTAAACAGGCGGATTAACCACAGGAAATTATTCTCCAAAATTCATTTGGCCATCTGTTCTGAAGCCTGTTCTTGTAAACTTTAAAACCCTTTTCTTCAGGGATCATCAGTTAATTATGTCAGTATTCAGTAATTTCAGATACTCAATCAGAATTCAAACACTCCCAGGACAGGTACAGCACGGGGTTAGATACAGAGTAAAGCTCCCTCTACACTGACCCCATCAAACACTCCCAGGACAGGTACAGCACAGAGTTAGATACAGAGTAAACATCCCTCTACACTGACCCCATCAAACGCTCCCAGGACAGGTACAGTACGGGGTTAGATACAGAGTAAAGCTCCCTCAACATTGTCCCCAACAAACACTCCTTGGAAAGATACAGCACAGGGTTAGATACAGAGTAAATCTCTACACTGTCTCTATCAAACACTCCCAGGACAAGTACTGCGTGGGATTAGATACAGGATAAAGCACCCTCTATACTGTTCCCCCATCAAACATTCCCAGGACAGATAAAGCACAGAGTAAGATACAGAGTAAAGCTCCCTTTACACTGTCCCCATCAAACACTCCCAGGACAGGTACAGCACAGGGTTAGATAGAGAGTAAAGCTCCCTCTACACTGTCCCCCCATCAAACACTCCCAGGACAGGTACAGCACGGGGTTAGATACAGAGTAAAGCTCCCTCTACACTGTCCCCCCATCAAACACTCCCAGGGCAGGTACAGCACGGGGTTAGATACAGAGTAAAGCTCCCTCTACACTGTCCCCCATCAAACACTCCCAGGACAGGTACAGCACGGGGTTAGATACAGAGTAAAGCTCCCTCTACACTGTCCCCCATCAAACACTCCCAGGACAGATACAGCACAGGGTTAGATACAGAGTAAAGCTCCCTCTACACTGTCCCCATCAAACACTCCCAGGACAGGTACAGCACAGGGTTAGATACAGAGTAAAGCTCCCTCTACACTGTCCCCCCATCAAACACTCCCAGGACAGGTACAGCACGGGGTTAGATACAGAGTAAAGCTCCCTCTACACTGTCCCCATCAAACACTCCCAGGACAGGTACAGCACGGGGTTAGATACAGAGTAAAGCTCCCTCTACACTGTCCCCATCAAACACTCCCAGGACAGGTACAGCACGGGGTTAGATACAGAGTAAAGATCCCTCTACACTGTTCAGGAAATGTAATTGAACATCCATTTGATTTGATTTGATTTGATTTAATTTATTATTATCACATGTATTAGCACGCGGTGAATAGTATTCTTTCTTGTGCGCTGTACCGTTCATCGAGAAGGAAAGGAGAAAATGCAAAATGAAGTGTTTCAATCATTGCCAGGTTTTAGAGAAAGATCAGCTTAATGCAGGATAGATCCATTCAAAAGTCAGTTGGTGCATGACCTCAGACTTTTGTATCCTTTTCCCGATGGAAGAAGGTGGAAGTGAGTATGTTTGAAGTGCATGGGGTCCTTAATAATGCAAGCTGCTTTTCCAGGGCAGTAGGAAGTGTAGACAGAGTCAATGGATGGGAGGTTGGTTTGAGTGATTGACTGGGCTTCATTCATGACCTTTTGTAGTTTCTTACAGGGTTGAGCAGAGCAGGAGCCCACACCAAGCTTTTCACCATCAGAAAAATTGCTGTATATGATGCATCTGCAAAAGATGCTGAGAGTCGTAGCTCTCATGCCAAATTTCCTTAGTCTTCCAGAAAAGTAGAAGCCTTGGTGGGCTTTCTTAACTGTAGTGCTGGCATGGAGGGGGGGGGGGGCAGGGTAATCTGGACACATAAAAACATGAGGTTTTCGGCCATTGTTATTTTGCTCCCATTGATATAGACAGGGACATGTTCTCCACTACGCACTCTGAAGTCAATGACAATTTCCTTCATTTCGTTGACATTGAGGGAGTGATTATCGCCATCGCACCAGATTCTCTATCTCATTCCTGTACTCTGTCTCGTCACTGTCTGAGATGCGACCCACTACGCTGGTGTCATCAGTAAAGTTGAAAATCAAAATGGATGGGAATTTGGCCACACAGTGAATAGAGTAAGGGATTGAGGACACAGCCCTGTAGGGCATTGCAGAGGAGGTGTTGTTGCCTATCCTTACTGATTGTGGTTTGCGGGTTTGGAAATTCAGGAGCTGTGGACCTGTTGCAGCGATAGGAGACCCAGGGATTCCAACAACAGCACTTTGCGAATTTGAATTCAACTTGAAATCCTTGGGGATTAAAAAGCTGGGATCAGTAAAAGTGACCGTGAAACTGCTGTTTTATCGTCAAAACACAATTTATTCACTAATATTTTTTGGAACTGGGACTCGGATTAGTTTGGGACTTTAGTGGAGGTGTGGGGGTCTGGAAGTGAGGCGGCCAAGGTAGACACATTAGCCACATTTAAGACCAATCTGGATAGGCACATAAATAGACGAGGTGTAAAAGGATATAAGTAGTTAGTCTAAATAGGACAACATAACGGGTTTGCTGGGCCAAAGGGCCTGTCCCTGTTCTGTATTGTTCTTTGTTTTGTTCTGGATCATGACTGTCCTAATATGGACTGGGGCAGTATTCATATAGCAGGCCGGGGGGAGAAGAGTTTTCAAAGTGTATTGTGGAGGATTTTCTCTCCCAGTACATTTCTGGCCAGTGAGGAAGGAAGCCTTGCTGCATCGAGTTTCAGGTATCGAGTCAAATGAAACCAGTGTCAGTGGAGGGGCTGGGAGGTCAGGTTAGGTTCATTTGTAATCGTTATTCAATGACTACCCTCCACTCACAGACTGGGGCTGGGCGAGGGACCACACTGCTTTGTTCAATGCACTCAGAACTGAATATTCGCAGAAAAAGCAAGAAGGGATGAAGTCTCACAAAATAATAAAATGCATTGCCTATTGGCCTTGATAGTTAAGTTAATAAACTCTGCATGCACAGACAGAGAAAGACAAACTGAAGTAAAAGGCACGTTGACCTTTTAGTTAAGTTTTTCTCTTTTGTATTTGCAGTCAAAGTATCCAGGATCTTTCTAATCCAATGATTCAGCTATCAGTGACTCTTCAAAAATTCACAGGGAGAGGGGGAGAGAGAGAGGGAGAGAAGGAGAGAGAGAGGGAGAGAGAAGTTAATGGAGGAATAGTTATTGAAGAGGAAAAGCCTTAATAAGGTTTAATAAGGTGCGTGAGATTGGAGGAAGTGTATTGAGATGGTTAGGAAACTGATTGGTAGAGAGAAAACAAAGAGTAGGAATGAAAGGGTGCTTTTGAAATTGGCAGGCAGTAACTAGTGGGGTGCCACAAGTATCGGTGCTGGGACCCCAGCTATTCACAGTATATGTTAATGATTTGGATGAGGGAACAAAACGTAACATCTTAAAGTTTGCAGATGATACCAATTTAGGTGGGAGAGTGAACTGTGATGAGGATGCAGAGATCCTTCAGCATGATCTGGACAGGTTGGGTGAGTGGGCAAATCAATGGCAAATGCAATATAATTTGGATAAATGTGAGATTATTCACTTTGGAAGCAAAAATAAGAAGGCAGGTTACTACCTGAATGACTGTAAATTGGGAGAGGGGAGTGTGCAGAGGGACCTGAGTGTCCTTGTGCACCAGTCACTGAAGGTAAGCATGCAGGTGCAACAGGCGGTAAAGAAGGCAAATGGTATGTTGGCCTTCATTGTGAGAGGTTTTGAGTACAGGAGCAGGGATGTGTTGTTATAATTATACAGGGCCTTGGTGAAACTACACCTAGAATACAGTGTGCAGTTTTGGTCTCCTTTCCTGAGGAAGGATGTTCTCGCTCTTGAGGGAGTGAAGGTTTACCAGGCTGATTCCGGGGAATGATGTATGAGGAGAGATTAACTAGGTTAGGATTGTTTTCACTGGAGTTCAGACAAATAATGGAAGAACTCATGAGGACATACAAAATTCTAACAGGAGTGGACAGGGTTGATGCAGGGAGGGTGTTCCCAATGGTGATGCTGTCCAGAACCAGGAGTCACAGTTTAAAAATTCAAAATAGACCATTTAGGACAGAGATGAGGAGACATTTCTTTATCCAAAGAGTGGTGAGTCTGTGGAATTTATTATCACAGGAAATAGTTGATGCCAAAACGTTGAATGTATTCAAGAGGTGGCTAGATATAGCACTTGGGATGAATGGGATAAAGATATGGAGAGAAAGCAGGATTGGCTATTGAGTTGGATGATCAGCCATGATCGTGATAAATGGCAGAGCAGGCTCGAAGGGCTGAATGGCCTCCTCCTGCTCCTGTCTTCTATGTTTCTATGACTCATAAAAATGATTGGGTGAGATTCCCCAGCCTTCCAGCTATGTAGTTCCTGCTGGCAGGAGGTGGTGCATTGTTTGCTAGCCACGAGATTCTCTGTTTCCGCTGCAGTGAATGGACATTCTGGTTGATGTTACCCAACGTTGACAGGAAACCTGTGGGTAGGATTTGCTGCCAGCGAGATTTCGGAATCCCGCCGGTATGAATGGCTGGAGAATTCTGGCCATTGTCTTTTCCAACAAGCTCTTCAAAGTATTCTCATTTCTGATCTCCAATTGGATTTAACTCAACAAATTGTGTAGCTGTCTGTGGATAAAAAAGGCTGACATGGACAGTTTGGGCCGAAGGGCCGGTTTTCATGCTGTAAACTTCTGTGACTCCATGCTTGCGGTCAACCCCTACTAGACAACATCCAGCACAAGCAATGATGGGCTAAGTGGCCCCAGTAATTTCTGAATAAAGAGAAGGAGATGTTAGAGGTAAGTTTTTCACTCAGAGGGTGGTGAGTGAATGGAATCAGTTGCCGTCAGTGGTGGTAGAGGCGAACTCACTGGGGTCTCTTAAGAGACTTCTGGATGAGTACATGGGATTTAATAGGATTGGGAGTTACAGATAGTTCTATGGCCTGGTAGGTATAGATATGATCGGCACAACTTGTGGGCCGAAGGGCCTGTTTGTGCTGTAGTGTTCTATGTTCAATATTCTAAGAGGAAAGTCTTCTCTGGTACACAATTTGAAATAACATTGGCCCTTAGCCTTGCTCAGGGAAATGGGTCACTTTTGCGAAAGATAGGTAGATTGAATGTGGCAAATTATCCCTTAGTGTCAGTGGGAGCAGCAGGGTAAATATGTGGGGTCACAGGGATAGAGCTTGGGTGAAATTGTGCTTGGTACAGACTTGATGGGCCAAATAGCCTCCTTCTGCACTGTAGGAATTCTATGAAAGATGAAGACGCCACTGAAAAATAAATTTTAAAAGCAGTTCTGCTCTCTTTTCTCCGCCATGGGTGAACCCCTTCACAAAGTCTCACATTCCTGCTTTCTCCAAATTAATCTTAAACTCCTGCTTTACTTCCAGACTTTCTATATTCTTTAACAACCCAGTGTCAATTTGACACGCTCAGCTTTCTCTTCACACAGTTTCTCCTCCTTTCTTATTCAAGTCTTATTTTGGGAGCTGGCCTTGACCAATGGGAAGTCAGCAACAATAACTTGTATTTATAATCATGTCTTTAACATAACAAACTGTCTCGAGACACTTCGCAGAAAATTTGCACAGAAAAATTCTCTCGAGTCAGGTTGAGAGGGATTAGGAAGAAGGAAGGAGAAGCTGAGGGGTTTGGTGAGGGAATTCTGGAGCCCAAAGATTTGCGTTAGAGGCCCAGCAATTTCACCTCGCATCTCCCTAAGCAGTCTGGGATAAACGCCATCAGGCCTCGGAGATTTATCAATTTTAATGCTACCTAAAAACTCTAACACTTCTTCACTCGTAATGGATATTTCCTTTAACTGGTCCACAGCTCCCTCAGAGACAGTACTGGTTAACAAGCTCCTCTCCTTCGTGAATACTGATGCAAAGTATTCCTTCAGGATCTCTTCCATTCTCTCGGACTCTACGCACAGATCCTCTCCTCTGTCCCTAAGAGGACTGATTTTTCCTCTAACCACCCTTTTATTCCTAACATAGGAGTAAAAAGCCTTTGGATTTTCCTTAATCCTGTCCACCAAAACCATTCCATGCCCCCTTTTTGCCCTTCTAACTCCCCATTTGAGCTCCCTCCTACTCTCTGTATATTCCTCCAATGCTCTTAACATTCCCAGTTGTTAGACTCAACATACACCTCTCTTTTCTTCCTAACCAAGTCCTCAATATCCCTAGTAATCCACGGTTCTCTAATCCTGACTTTCCCATCCTTTCTCTTAGCCAGCACATATCTTTCCTGCAACCTTTTCAATTTTTCCTTGAAAGAATCCCTCATGCCGAACGTGGACTTCCCATCGAACAACCGTTCCCAATCAGTTCCCATAAGTTCCTTCCTAATCCGACCGTAGTTAGCCTTCCCCCAATTCAGTACCCTGCCCCTAGGACAACAAGTGTCCTTTTCCATCTGTATCCTAAAATAGACAGAATTGTGGTCACTGTTAGCCACATGTTCCCCTACTACAACATCAACCACCTGCCCTGGCTCATTAGATGTAGAAATAACAGAGTTGTTGTGATGGGAGACTTCAATTTCCCAAACATCGACTGGAATATCCCAAGGGTAAGGGGTTTGGATGGGGAGGAGTTTGTTAGGTGTGTTCAGGAGGGTTTCCTGACACAGCACGTGGACAAGCCTACAAGAGGAGAGGCTGTACTGGACCTGGTACGAGCTAATGAACCAGGACAGGTGATGGATCTCTCGGTAGGAGAGCATCTTGGGGATGGAGATCATAATTCTATCTCCTTCACCCTTGCATTGGAAAAGGATAGGATCAGGCAGGCTAGGAAGGTGTTTGTCTGGAATAAGGGGAAATATGAAGACATCAGGCAGATGTTGGGGCGAATAAACTGGAAGGAGGTGTTCTTGGGGAAAAGCACAGAAGGAAGGTGGCAGATATTCAAGGAATGCTTGTCTGGAGCTCTGCACGACAACGTTCCGGTGAGACAAGGAGGTTGTGGTAGGACGCGGGAACCGTGGTGCACGAAGGCTGTGGTGAACATAGTCAGGAAGAAAAGAAAGGTGTATAAAAGGTTCAAAGAGCTAGGAGATGTTGGGGATCTAGAGAAGTATAAGGCTTATAGAAGAGAGCTTAAAAAAGAAATTAGGAGAGCCAGAAGGGGTCATGAGAAGGCCTTGGCTGGTAGGATTAAGGAGAATCCCAAGGCCTTCTACAAATATGTGAAAAGTAAAAGGATGAGAAGAGAAGGGATAGGACCTATAAAAGGTGAAGGTGGAAAAGTCTGTATGGAACCGGAAGAAATGGCAGAGGTGCTTAATGAGTACTTTGCCTCAGTATTCACGGTGGAAAGTGATCTGGGGGGATGCACTACAAGTTTGCGGCAGACTGAAAAAATTGAGTATGTACATATTAAGGAAGCGGATGTGTTAGAACTTCTAAATGCTATCAAGATAGACAAGTCTCCGGGACCAGATGGGATGTACCCCAGGTTATTGTGGGAGGTGAGGGATGTCATTGCAGAGCCCCTGGCGATGATCTTTGCGTCGTCGATGGAGACGGGAGAGGTTCCGGAGGATTGGAGGATTGCGGATGTGGTCCCTATTTTCAATAAAGGGAACAGGGATAGTCCTGGAAATTACCGACCGGTGAGTCTGACCTCAGTGGTTGGTAAGCTGATGGAGAGGCTTCTGAGGGACAAGAATTACCAGCATTTGGAGAAGTTTAGGTTGATTAGAAATAGTCAGCATGGTTTTGTAAAAGGCAGGTCGTGCCTTACAAGCTTAATTGAGTTCTTCGAAAATGTGACTGAACACATTGACGAAGGAAGAGCAGTGGACGTGGTGTACATGGACTTCAGCAAGGCATTTGACAAGGTCCCCCATGCAAGACTTCTTGAGAAGGTGAGAGGGCATGGGATCCAAGGGGCTTTGGCCTTGTGGATCCAGAACTGGCTTGCCTGCAGAAGGCAGAGGGTGGTTGTGGATGGCTCTTTTTCTGCATGGAGGTCGGTCACCAGTGGAGTGCCCCAGGGATCTGTTCTAGGACCCTTGCTGTTTGTCATTTTCATAAATGACCTGGATGAGGAAGTGGAGGGATGGGTGAGTAAGTTCGCCGATGACACGAAGGTCGGTGGTGTTGTGGATGGGCTGGAGGGATGTCAGAAGTTGCAGCATGACATCGACAGGATGCAAGACTGGGCGGGGAAGTGGCAGATGGACTTCAACGCGGATAAATGTGTTGTGGTCCATTTTGGCAGATCCAACGGGATGAATGAGTACACTATCAAAGGTAGGAGTCTTAGCTGTGTGGAAGAGCAGAGGGATCTTGGGGTCCGAGTCCATAAGACTCTCAAATTGGCCTCCCAGGTGGAGGATGTGGTTAAGAAAGCTTACGGTGTACTGGCCTTCATTCATCGAGGGATTGAGTTCAGGAGTCAGGAGGTAATGCTGCAGCTTTATAGGACCCTTGTCAGACCACACTTGGAGTACTGTGCGCAGTTCTGGTCGCCTCACTATAGGAAGGACGTGGAAGCTATTGAAAGGGTGCAGAGGAGATTTACAAGGATGTTGCCTGGATTGGGAGGCATGCCTTATGAAGACAGGTTGAGGGAGCTGGGACTGTTCTCCCTGGAGAGACGAAGGTTGAGAGGCGACCTGATAGAGGTTTACAAGATGTTGAGAGGAATAGATAGGGTGGACTCTCAGAGACTATTTCCCAGGGCTGAAATGGTCGCGACGAGAGGGCACAGATTTAAGGTGCAGGGAAGCAAGTACAGAGGGGATGCTAGGGGAAAGTTTTTCACTCAGAGGGTGGTGAGTGAATGGAATCGGCTGCCGTCGGTGGTGGTCGAGGCGAACTCGCTGGGGTCTTTTAAAAGACTTCTGGATGAGTATATGGGATCCAATGGGATTGGGGGTTATAGATAGGTCTATGGCTGGGTAGGTTTTGATGTGTTCAGCACAACTTGTGGGCCGAAGGGTCTGTTTGTGCTGTAGTGTTCTATGTTCTATGTTCTATGTTCTATGTTCTATTACTCAGAACTAAATCCAATATAGCCCCTTCTCTAGTCGGGCTAACCACATACTGCTCCAACGATCCTTCCAGTACACATTTTACAAATTCCTTCCCCATCCAAACCCCCAGCTCTAGGTACTTCCCAATCCACCCTAGGGAGATTAAAATCTCCCACTATAACGACTCTATTCTTTCTGCACCTATGCAGAATGTCTTTACATATGCCTTCTTCAACTGCCTGCGGGCTGTTGGGTGTCCTATAATACACCCCTAGCATAGTAATTGCCCCCTTCCTATTCCTCAACTCCACTCACAACAACTCAATTCCTAACTCCTCTATATTGTCCTCCCTCTGCACTGCTGTGATGTGCTTCCTAACTAACAATGCCACTCCCCCATTCTTCTCGACCCTCCTCTGAAACACTTATACCCAGGAATATTCAGCTGCCAATGCTCCCCTTCTTTTAACCACATCTCTGTTACTGCAACCACATCTAAGTTTCTTGTGAACATTAAGGCCCTATGTTCATCTGTTTTGCCTGTTATGCTCCTCGCATTAAAATAGAAGCGCTCCAGGCCTCCAAGCCCACTCGGAACCTCCTTTTCCCTGGTGAATTTCCTCTCGTCCAAACTTACTCTATCACCCATCTCGCTCCCAATCCCACTACCTCCTGAGTATGGGTCTCATCCCCTCCCCCCCTCCATATTAGTTTAAACCCTGCCAAAACACTCCAGCTAACCTCCCAGCTAAGGTATTTGTGCACTTCCCATTTAAATGTTTCCCGTCCCTTCTGCAAGTGCCCTTCTTTCACAAATAATTCCCAATTATCTACAAATATAAAACCCTCTGCCCTATACCAGTCCTTTAGCCATGCATTTAACTGCAGGGTTTAGCACTGACAATCAACCTAACCTCCACATTTTTGGATATGTGCAGGGTTGCCACATTTCATTAGTTTCTGTCTGCTGAGTTTTTTTCTTACCTGGTTCTGACTGAAGTGATTCACGGGTGAGTGAAGTGAGGTGCGTGCTGATCGCTCACTACATTGAGTGTGAGAGCCGCGCACTCCCTCTCTGAACAATCAAAATGTAAATATTTATTTTGCTTCTGAAATCCATAAATCATAGGGCAACACGACAGCTCAGTGACTATCGCTGTGCTGTGCGGATACATGGATTTGGGGCCTGTGTCTATGGGAGTTTGCACATTCTCCCCGTGCTTGCGTGGGTTTTCTCCGGGTGCTCCGGTTTCCTCCCACATCCCAAAGATGTGCTCTTAGGCTGATTGGCAAAACAAATTCTCCCTAAATTGTCTCGCAAATTTGCAGATTTAGAACATAGAACATAGAACATAGAACATAGAACAATACAGCACAGAACAGGCCCTTCGGCCTTCGATGTTGTGCCGACCAAAATAAAAAGCATGCCCCTCCTAACTAAACCATTCCCTTCTCATCCATATACTTATCAACTAACCTCTTAAACGCCACCAAACTTGGCGCATCTACAACAGCTGCAGGCAGGGCATTCCACTCCCTCATCACTCTTTGAGTAAAGAACCTACCTCTGATATCCGTCCTATAACTATCACCCCTTAATTTAAAGCTGTGTCCCCTCGTGCTAGCTTTCTCCATCCTAGGAAAAAGGCTATCACTGTCCACCCTATCTAAACCTCTAATCATCTTATATGCTTCAATAAGATCCCCTCTTAGCCGCCTCCTTTCTAACGATAACAACCTCAAATCCTTCAACCTCTCTTCATAGGACCTGCCCTCCATACCAGGCAACATCCTATTAAACCTCCTCTGTACCCTCTCCAATGCCTCCACATCTTTCTTATAATGTGGCGACCAGAACTGCACACAATACTCCAAGTGCGGCCGCACTAGAGTTTTGTACAGCTGCAACATGATGCTGCGGCTCCTAAATTCAATATGTTTCTGTAAACATAGATGTGAATCATGGGTGGAAATGGGAACTTCGAGGTGGCGGTGCTGGCTTGTTGAGCCGAAGGGCCTGTTTCCCGTGCTGTTTTGTTATTTGTTCTTTGTTTCATTAGTAGATAAATGATGAAGTATTTTCTTCGCAATTTGCCTCATCCCAGCATTGCCTATTAACTCATTATGAAATATTTGGCATTTATTAAATGTGTTTAATCTTAGTCATGGTGCGACGGTGAGTGAACAAGCCTGATTTCAATCTTCTGGCCCATCTGAGATGAAGGTGGGCCACTCGTACATCCCGCTCACCAGCCGAGATTGCCCATCACTGGTCAGGAAGGAGTTACTCTGGGAATTCTTTGACACTGGACCCCATCAAGCATCATGGCTTCAGGTCAGACATGGGCAAGGAAACCTCCTGCTGATTACTGCACGCTGCACCCCGTCCCCCACTCCTACCCTATCATAGATGCAGGGAGGGTGTTTCTCCTGGTTGGACAGGTCTAGGACCTGGGGCACAGTCTCAGGATACAGGGATAGACCATTTTGGACTGAGCTGAAGAGGAATTTCTTTACTCAGAGTGTGGTGAATCTTTGGAATTCTACTTAAAAATGGTTTTCCTTATGTCTCCGCTGCTTCATTTGGCAATCACCTTAAATCTATGTTCACTGGCTCGCAACCCTTCTGCCAGTGGAAATAGTTTCTCGCTATTCACTCTGTCCAGACCTCCCATGCTGTTAAAATCGCCTCTCAGCCTTCCTTTCTCCAAGGAGAACAACCATAGTCTCTCCAATCTACCTTCAGAACTGAAGTTTCTCATCCCTGGACCCAGGGGACTTGTTTCTACACCTTCTCTAATGGCTCCACGTCCTTCCTATAGCTTGAGGCCCACAAAAGGATACTGTGCTGCGGTTGAGTTTGAATTAATGTTTAATACGGCCTTATCATTGTCCTTATATTCCAAACTTTATTCACTTGTGGGACATGGTTGTCACTGGCTGGCCAGCATTTATTGCCCATCCCTAGTTACCCTTGTTCAGAGGGCAACTGAGAGTCAATCACATTGCTGTGGTTCTGGAGTCACATGTAGGCCAGACCGGGTAAGGACAGCAGATTTCCTTCCCTAAAGAACATTAGTGAACCAGATGGCTGTTTTCTGACAATTGATAATGGTCATCAGCAGACTCTTAATTCCAGATTTTTTAAATTGAATTCAAATTCCACCATCTGTCGTGGCAGGATTCGAACCCGGGTTCCCAGAACATTAGCTAAGCTTCTGGATTAATCGTCTAGCGATAATACCACTGGGACATCACCTCCCCATATTCATAAAGTTGACATTACTGGAAGCTTTATTAAGCTGACCTACCATCTGCAATGATTTGTGACTCCCACCTCTGTCTGCTCCAACACTCCTTTTAAAATTACGTCCTTTATTTTATATTAGCCAGAGTCCTCTGACTGCAGCCAGTGGGAACGGAGAATGTGGTGCTTAGCAGCAGGACTGGAGAATCCCAGCAGCGGACGAGGCCGGAAAATCCCCTGCAGAGCCTCCCCGCATTCTTCTCACCAAAGTGAATCACTTCACACATCTCTGCATCAAATCTCACCTCCACTTGTCTAGAAATTCCAGAAACCTGCCTGTTTCCATCTAAACTTCAATCTTATCCTGCTCACCGTTCACAATAATTCTAGTTTGGCATCATCCTACATTTTGCAACTGTGCCCTCAACACCAAGGTCTAGGTCATTAAGACGGAGAAATTTGGGCTCCCAACGCTAACACCTCACAAACTCCACCAGAAATCTTCCCACTCTGAAAAACAATGGATCATGTCTCATTTTCTGATCACTCAACCAATTTCAGAACCATATTCTTCTGAGCTTTTCATTTCATGAGCTTTAACTTTGCTTAGAAGTCTGTTGTATGGCACTTTATCAAATGCCTTCTGGAAGTCCAAATGCAATGAAAGCATTGCGTTCTTCAACCCTCTCTGTCACTTCAAAAAAAAACTCCAGCCAGTTAATGAAACTCCAACAAACCCATGCTTTTATTTATTAACTTGCATTTACACAAGTGACTGTTTGCTTGGCCCACAGATTATCATTCCTGAATACTACCCCATCATCGAGGTTAACTGGTGACCTGTTATTGCCAATCTTATCCTCACAATGCTTTCTTGAACAAGAGCGTAACACTTGTAATTCTCCAATTGTCCGGCACCATCCCTGTTTCTGAGCAGAATAGGGGGATTATGACCAGGGTCTCAGCACTCTCAGATGTGCCATTTCTCAGAAGAGATTAAAATTCAGGCATCCTTCTCCTCGAGTCAGTGTATGTTGAAGAGCACAAAGATTCTCCCTTGTCAATATTCTTCACCAAGCCAACATCAGATAAAAAAAAAATCAGTTTTTTTTAAGTTTATTTATTAGTGTCACAAATAGGCTTACATTAACATTGCAAGGAAGTTACTGTGAAAATTCCCAAGACGCCACACTCTGGCGCCTGTTTGGGTACACTGAGGAAGAATTTAGCACGGCCAATGCACCCAACCAGCACATCTTTCGGACTGTGGGAGGAAACCGGAGCACCCGGAGGAAACCCATACATACAGGGGGAGAATGTGCAGACTCCGTATAGACAGTGATCCAAGGATGGAAATTGAACCTGGGTCCCTGGCGCTGTGAGGGAGCATGCTAACCACTGTGTCATCGTGCTGTCCCATCAAGTGATCTAATCAATCGCATGTTATTGTTTGTGGGAGCTTGCTGTGCACAACTTGTTTTTTAAAGTTGTTCCATGGGAAAATGGCTGAAGTTGGGTGGGCTTGCATTTATTGCCTATCCCTAATTGGCCTTGGCGGCAATTTAGAAACATTGACAATGGCTTCTTGGTGGAACTTTTCGTATTTTTTTGTTGAATTCAAATCTTTTGATTGTGAATGTACGAGAATGTGTGAGTGTGTGTGAGTGAGTCTATGTGGGATTTGATGGGATTTAACGCCAGGCCTCCAGATTATTGGCTTGGGGGTGATATCACCACCACATCACTATCTTCCATTATCATGTTTCAGCCATTATGAAAGTGACTTATAGGTGGCACAGTGACACAGTGGTTAGTACTGCTGCTTCACAGCATCAGGGACCCAGGTTCAATCCTAGCCTCGGGTCACTGTCTATGTTTGCACATTCTCCTTGTGTGTGCATGGGTTTCCTCCAGGTGCTCTGGTTTCCTCCCACACTACAAAGACATGTGGGTTAGGTTGACTGGCTATTGCTAAATTGATCCTAGTGTCAGGAAAATGAGCAGGGTAAATGTGTGGGATTACTAGAATAGAGCCTGGATGGGGATGTGGCTGGTTCAGACTCGGTGGGATGAATGGCCTCATTCTGCACTGTATAGGGATTCTATGACTGGTCCTATGTCTTATGGTCTTATGCCACAGAAGACTGTGGAGGCCAAGTGATTGATCCTTTTTAAGACAGAGATAGATAGGTTCTTGATTAATAAGGGGGTCAGGAGTTATGGGGAAAAGGCAGTAGAATGGGGATGATATCAGCCACAGACTCAATGGGCCGAGTGGCCTAATTTTGCTACTATGTCTTATGATCTTATAGCTTATTCAATGGTTGTGATAAGCACTTTATGTAAATGTAAATCATTCATTTTTCCTTCTTTCAGTGGAACCGTTATAATCTGTAGAATTTCTGCAACTATATATTCTAAGATTCTATGACTTGCAAAATTCCCCATTGACGGAATTCCGGACCAAGGCAGGAATCCTCCGGCCTCGCTTACCCTGCCACTATCACCAGCAAGGATTTGACGCTCAGCCAAGTCTCCAGTCATGACTGTGGGACGGGATCGTTCCAGCTGCGGGCGAGGTTGGAGAATTAATCAGGGAAAGGTTCGGGAAGCAGGGAAGGGAAATAAGACAAGACCCGTGATCCCTGTGTCATTCCCTGATCATGATGCGGAGACTCACCTGCCGAAGGAGCAGCAAGCGCTCCGAAAGCTAGTGGGTTGTGCTACCAAATAAACCTGTTGGACTTTGGTGTTGTGAGACTTCTTACTGTGTCATTCCCTGACCTGCAAGAACTCCGTCCATTCCCACTCTCAGTATTTCAGCTTGTGAACTGAGCAGTTGGTGCAGATGTTGGAGACATTTAAAATAGATCTGTCTATAGCGGGTGGGAGATATTTAATCAGGATTAGCTCTGTTATATATACAACAGCTTGTAAAGGGTCCAGTCAATTTAATTAAGCCCGAGTTTCTGCAGAACTGAAAAGCTATTTATCACCATCTGTGCTCTGGCAGGGCACGATGACTAAACTTCCAGGGTCTGAGTTGTGGAGTGATTTTTAATTAACCTAATTTTCTATTGCAAATGAAATAAAATGGTCATAATTCACAAATAGGGAATGGCTGAAAGGTTAGCTTCAAACTTTCACAAACATTACACTGGAAGATTGGTGGCAGTAAGAAGCATTCTGTGCTGACCTTCCATTCTCAATGTAAGAGGACCAGATACTGAAGTCAGCTGACACACTCACACACGTCCACTCACGCTCACTCACACTAACTCACATAACACACACGCACATTCATACTCATACTCACAGACACACATTCACACACAACTCACGGTCACACTCATACACACACACACGCATTCATACTCACACATGTATACACACAGTCACACTCACACATACTCAAACACACACATACTCACACTTACAGTGTAAGAGGACCGGATACTATAGTCAGCTGACATACTCACATACACCAACACTTGTTCACCCACACACAGACTCACACTCACACACACACACGCACACTCACTCACATATTCACTCACATGCACACTCACACATGCACTTACATCGTGCACACACACATTCACATGCACAGACAATACACACACACAAGCACACGCAAACACCCAAGCACACACACACACACACACACACGCAGACACACACTCACTCGCGCACACTTTCACATGTTCCCAAAGAGTTTCCAGTGGCAATTATTGGATAGAGCCAAAGAATAGAAATTTTTAGTTCCTCCAGCTTTTCGTCCCTCCTATCTCTGTAACCTCCATAACTAACTCTCATGCTTTAATCACTCCACCACTGGTGGCCGTGTTTTCAGCCATATCAACCTTCGACACTGGAATTTCAAACTCTGAGTCACTACCTCTCTCACCATTAACAAATTGTCTAAAACTTTCCCTTTTCACTGAACTTTTCATCTTTTGTGTCAAATAATATCTAATAAAGTCCTGGAGCTCTGAAGGAGATGGGAAAATGTCATTCCCCAGACTCTGGTGTGGAGACACTGGGAATGTCTAATAGACAGACACACTGGAGTCTTGGTGTCTTCTCCCATCATTCATGACTATTAATGGTAAACCATTAGGATTGTCTCAACAACCTTGGATCTGCATGTAAATAAATGCTGCCCAAATGTTCACTTTGTGCAAAAAGGACTGTATTTTTTTTCAACATCTCAATCCATTAGATATTTTGCAACTAACCTCAAACACTTTCTTCTGGAAGCTTCTGTGCTCACTGTCTTGCAACCAATTCAAAACATTTTGGAACCTTCCCAGCTCTGGGGGGAAGCTGTCAGGAGGGAAAAGCTGCTTGTTCAGTGAGATGGATGGAAAGATTTCAGGCCACCCTGGGGTCATAAGTGAAGGCAAAAAAAATCATGGACAAAAGGCCCACCGCTGGCTTGTAACCCAGCCTGATTTCTCCCACCATCACAATTGAGTCTAAATAGCAATGTGCCAGATTCCTGAAATGATGGTTCACTTCATCCCAGTGAATGATGGTTTTAAAATGAGAGCAGTTAGCCCATTCAGGAGTGCTGTCAATGAACTTTTCATTGAATCATAGAAGCCCTACAGAGCATCAGGGGCCATTTGGCCCTTGTGTTTGCACCAACTCTCCCTCAGAGTATCTTACCCAAGCCCTCTTCCCATTCCTATCTCCGCAATCCCACACATTTCCCAAGCTAATCCATCTAATTTACACATCTCTTAACACTAATTTATCCTGGCCACTCCACCTAATCTACACATCCTTCAACTGTGGGAGGAAACCAGAGCATCCAGAGGAAACCCACAAGGACCTGAGGAGAACGTGCAAACTTCACACAGTCAATCACTCAAGGCTGAATGAACTCGGGTCCCTGGCATTGTGAGGCAGCCGTGCTAACCACTGTGCCACTTGGGCGTAAGTATTGGTGCAAATATGGCCTGCTGGAACAGGCTTGAGGGACCGAACGACTTCCTCCTCTCCCTGTGGTCTCTGGGTCACCATCGCAACAACTTGCATTTACCTAGTTGAACAGGATGTTTCGAGACGTTTTTCAGAAGTGTAATCAATTCAGAAAATAATCAACTCCACTTCAATATGTCAGGAGAGAGAGGTCAAAGGGTGGCTCACTAGCTGGCTATTTGAGTAGATTTTGAAGGGAAAGGGGGCGATGGAAGGATGGAGGAAACTGCAGAGATAGGGGTCAGGTAGCTGAAGGTACTGATATCAATGGTGGGAGGATCCAATATATCCTACCCAAGTGTGAGGAACTGTAAAATCCCGCTCCTGGAATCACATGTAGGCCAGATCAGAGGACGAAAGATTTACTTCCATAAAATATATTGATGAACCAGAAGGACTTTTACAATGGATGATGGTTTCATGGTCACTATTACTGATGTTCCAGATTTAGCCGTTGAAATTTAATCCACCAGTTGATGTGCTGGGATTTGAACCCGTGACCTCAGAACAATAACACTGGGTCTTTGGATTATTTGCCCATGACGCTAACGTTTCCTCAAAATGTGCAAGAGGCCAAAACTGGAGGAGGGTAGAGACCACGGAAGTTTGTGGGAATGGTGGAGATGACAGAGGTAGGGAGGTCATAGAGTTCAGTGTTCAAGAACAGCCATGTCGTAATACATGGCTTTATCCAACTAGGTTGATGGCCTGAGATTAATTTTAAGTTTGTTTATTAGTGTCACAAGTAGGCTTACTGCAATGAAATTACTGTGAAAAATCCCTTAGTCACTACACTCCTGTGTCTGCGGGGGACACTGAGGGAGAATTTAGCACGGCCAATGCACCCTAACCTGCACATCTTTCGGAATGAGGGAGGAAACCGGAGCACCACGCAGGAATTCCACGCAGACACAGAGACAGTGATCCAAACCTGGAATCGAACCCAAATCCTTGGTACTGTGTGGCAGCAGTGCTAACCACTGTGCTAGAGTGAGGAGGTGGTGGACTGGTTTACAGTGAGGTACTTCTGAATGTGAGAAATATTATATATATTAAATATTATATAATATTAAATATTATATATATTAAATATTATATGGTGGCCAGTTTGAATACAGCAAGGTCCTGAGTTGAAATCGGAATCACTTGTTTGCCATAACTGACCATTTTTCTGTTCCAGTTATTCCCCTGGTGGATACCTGGCAGAACGCAATGTTGCTGGGAACTGTGCACAGTTTGAGGGTGGGTAAGCTGTTTCTCTATCTAATCTCTGTCCCTCCTTCTCTTGCAGCTGTTGTGGTGTTTGCCTTCGTGCTGTGCTGGTTGCCCTTTCACGTCGGCCGCTACCTCTTCATCAAGTCCTCGGAAGTGGGCTCCTTTGAGATGCTTCAGATTAGCCAGTACTGCAACCTGGTCTCTTTTGTCCTCTTCTACCTTAGCGCTGCCATCAACCCCATCCTTTACAACATCATGTCCAAGAAATACCGGGTAGCCGCCCTCAAGCTCTTCCACATCAAGAAGGCACCGAGAAGAACCCTGTCGACCTTTAAGGATGACAGCTGCCCGCAGTGGACAGAGACCAGCATCAGCACTTGACCACCGGACAGCAGCCAAGAGTTACCGTGGTGATGTTTTGTTCGTGGCCGTACGCAGACCGGTGGCGGACTGGACAAAGAGTGTATTAGCCCCACGTTGAGCGAGCAGGAAGGGATGCTGCTCCCATAATGGGGAGGGTGAAGCTGCCACAGTTTTGGCAACTACGATACAAAAAAATCCCGACGTGATTGCGAAGAATTTGGTTGGTGTCCCTTTAACCTTGCCTGTCTACACCGCACATCAAGATCATCCACAGAGAGCGGGCTGCCTTTCTGATGCCAGAGTATAAATATTTCAGCTGTTAGCCTGAAACCAGTAAATTGATGTTGGTAGCCAGTCAGCTGGTTAATTGAAGACAGAGTCTGGTGATAAAGAGGGTGCTGCGTTAGGCTCGTCAGTATGTTGTAAATTATCTTCGATTTCATGCCCTGTATTGTGTGGTAAAAGAATTCTCAAAGACAATTTCTTCTTTGTTCTAAAAAAAACAACAAACACAAGCCAACAATACCTTCCAACAGGAAAACATTCAAACTGTGCAACAGTGAAAGATCAATGTGCATTCAAACTGCCATCCCCATAGTCACAGGATATAATAACAATGGATTTATTGACTACTGATATCCATCAATGTCTATCAATGAAGCTAGATCCACACAGATGAGGAACATGTTCTGCGGTGGAGAGGGTAGTTGTGGAGTAATGGGGAGGGTGGGAGGGGGATGGTGTTGTTAAATGCGGCCAGACATTCAAAACTCCATCAGCATTGAGTCATAGAGCTTTACAGCATTGACACAGGCACTTCGGCCCAACTTGTCTAGGCTCATAACTTGTCCGGTTTTTACTACTAAGCTGGTCCCAATTGCCCACATTTGCCCCATATTCCTCTATGCCTATCTTACCCATGTAACTGTCTAAATGCTGTTTAAAAGACAAAGTTGTACCTGCCTCACCTCCTACCTCTGGCAGCTTGTTCCAGACACTCACCATTCTTTGTGTGAAAAAATTGCCCCTCTGGACACTTTTGTATCTCTCACCTTAAACCTGTGCCCTCTAGTTTCAGACTCCCATTTTTGGTAAATGATGTTGACTAGTTAGTTGATCTATGCCTCTCATTATTTTATAGATCTTTATAAGGTAACCCCAAGCCTCCTATGCTCCAGGCAAAAAAAGTCCTAGTCCATCTATCCTCTTTATAACTCAAACCATCAAGTCCCAGTAGCATCCTAGTAAATCTTTTCTGCATTCTTTCTAGTTTAATATTGACCTTTCTGTAATAGGGTGACCAGAATTGCACACAGTATTCCAAGTGTGGCCTTATCAATGTCCTGTACAACTTCAACAAGATGCCTCAACTTCTGTATTCAATATTTTAATCAATGAACCCAAGCATGCTGAATGCCTTCTTCATCCTCTGTCCACCCGTGACTCCATTTTCAAGGAGCTATGAAGATATACCCCTACATCTCTTTGTTCTGTAACTCTCTTCAATGCCCTATCATTAACTGAGCAAGTCTTGCCCTGGTTCAATTGACCAAAATTCATCAACTTGCATTTATCTAAATTAAACTCGATTTGCCATTTGTCTGCCCATTGGCCCAATTGACCAAGATCCCATTGCAATTCACGATAATCTTCTTCACTGTCCACTGTGCCACCAATCTTGGTATCATCTGCAAACTTACTAACCAAGCCCCCAATATTCTCATCCAAATCATTAATATAAATATCAAATAAGAGTGAACCCAGCACTGATCCCTGAGGCAAATTGCTGGTCACAGGCCTGCAGTTTGAAAAACAAACCCTCTACAACCACCCTCTGGCTTCGATCATCATTTGTATCCTATTGACTATCTCACCCTGGATTCGGTGAGATTTAACCTGATGCAACAACCTACCATCCAATACCTTGTCAAAGACCTTGCTAAAGTCCATGCAGGCAATGTCAACTGCAGTGTCTTCATCTATCTTCTTGGTTACCCCTTCAAAAAACTCAATCAAATTCTGAGACATGATTTTCCACTCACAAAATCATGTGATTGTTCCTAATCAGTCCTTGCCTCTTTAAATGTCTCTAGGTCCTATCTCTCAGAATATCTTCTGACAATTTACCCACTACAGATGGGAAGGTCACTGGTCTGCAGTTCTCAGGCTTTTCCCTTCAGCTCTTCCAAAACAAAGACACAACATTTGCCACCCTCCAATCTTCAGGCACCTCACTTTGGCTGTTGATGATTCAAATATCTCTGCTAGGGGACCAGTAATTTCCTCCCTAGCCTCCCACAAAGTGGGCTGCATTTCCATCAGGTCCCAGGGATTTATCTACCTTGATGCGCTTTAAGCCTTCCAGCACCTCCTTCTCTGTAACATGTCCTCAAGTTCCCTAACATTCACGTCTTTTTCAAAAGTAAACACCGAGGAGAAATATTAATTTAGGGTCTCACCCATCTCGTGTAGATCCATACATAAGATCATGGAATCATAGAACCCTACAGTGCAGAAAGAGGTCCTTTGGCCCATCGAGTCTGCACCGACCACAATCCCACCCAGGCCCTATCCCCATATCCCTACATATTTACTCCCTAATCCCTCTAACCTACAAATCTTAGGACACTAAGGGGCAATTTTAGCATAGCCAATCAACCTAATCCACACACCTTTGGACTGTGGGAGAAAATTTGAGCACTTGGAAGAAACCCACGCAAATATGGGGAGAATGTGCAAACTCCACACAGACGGGGTGGGGGGGGGGGGGTGATGCCCTACAGTTTCAAAGAGATACGAATATAACAACAAGAGGAGACTAGGCAGCCCCTCAAGCCTGTCCCACCACTCAATCAGACCAGGGCGAATCATTATGCAAACTACATTACATACCCTGCTTCAGGAATCCATTTTACAAAAATCGATTGATCAAAGTTTTGACATTTTTAACTGACACCCCCCCATCCTAAATAGCTTCCTGGGAGAATGAGTTCTAGAATTCCATTCTGTTTTTGTGATAAATTCCTTCTTGATATCACACTTGACCAATTTGGGCTCTTAACACTAAGTTTTGAACAAATCTTTCCCCCCGCCGACTTCCCTCCACTCAAACCAAGTCCTTCTCTCTTCACTACACTTCTCTTAACCAGTTCTACCCCAATAACCTCCCTGCCGCTGGCGCTGTGCTCCTGCTGTAGCGAGGTTGGAGAATTTGGCCAAATCTCCTTTCACTGCAGGAGGACAATTCCACTGGGGTGGATGGTGGTGATAATCCAGTCTTTGTGTTTTCACTGTTAATAAAGGCTGGAGCTAAGTGAGAGTCAATGGTGAGAATGTCCATCTGACAGCACTCTGTCTCAGAATAATCCCTTCTCTTTTCGCTGAATCTCTTCGGTCTGCCTTGTTGTCCAACAAGGGGCATACACGCGGTGGGTCGAGTGAGGGCTGCTCCTGAATGTTGCTTCGAGAGCTGCCTAGTGCTTCACGTCGTTAGTGTACGCTTAAACTGGACCAATTGATGGGCAACACAACAGCTCAGTGACTATCACCGTTTGCTGTGCAGATACATGGATTTGGGCCGGTGTCTGTGGGAGTTTGCATGTTCTCCCCATGCTTGCGTGGGTTTTCTCCGGGTGCTCCGGTTTCCTCCCACATCCCAAAAACGTGCTCTTAGGCTGACTGATGTAACAAATTGTCCCTAAATTAGGCATCCTTCAATCTGATTATAATTCCTTTATTGTGGAGCCCAATAGGCATGGACAAAGGTCATAGGTAGAAGAGGAACTCACAATATTAAAATGACGGTGCGGGCTTGTTGAGCCAAAGGGCTTGTTTCCTGTGCTGTGTTGTTCTTTATTCTTTATTATCGGAACAGGAGGAGCTCCTTGAGCCCGATTTAATAAGATCCTGGATCTGAATCCAAATTCTGTTCATCCATATTTCTTTGTCAGTAAATCTGTACCATGATTTCAGTAGAGTTTGTATTAGCCATCATTGCCTCCACTAGGATTGTCCCACCAACTGGAATTTCTGATCTTACCCTCATAGCAATCATCTGTTTGAATCCCGATGTAATTACAAACCAGATTGCAGTGCTGTACACTGTACTTTATAATTTATCTTTGAATGTACTGTTGAAGATTAGAAGTCAAAAGAATGGTGTCCTTTACTTCTTGTTTACATGTTAGTTCATACTGAAAGGATTGTGCTGTTTTCCATTGGGAAATGAAAACCAGGAGTTGGGAAGAATTCTCCGGCTTTCCAGCCACGAGGCTCCCAGCACTGGGAGGTGGCGTGCTGTTGGATTTGTTGATTCTGCCGTTGTCAGTGGGATTTCACAATAGCGTGGTGGCACCGTGGTTAGCACTGCTGCCTCACAGCGTCAGGGATGCAGGTTCAATCCCCGGCTTGGGTGTCCGTCTATGTGAGATTTGCACATTCTCCCCATCTCTGCATGGGTTTCCACTGGGTTCTGCAATTTTTCTCCCATCGTCTAAATATCGTGCTGATTAGGTGGATTGACCGTGCTAAATTCTCCCTGGGTGTACCTGGATAGGCACTGGAATGTGGTGGATTTTCACAGTAACTTCATTGCAGTGTTAATGTAAGTCTACTTGTGACCCTAATAAATAAACTTTGAACTCATGCCACTGTGGAATCCACAGGGTGGGGCGAGGGGGGATGCTGCTGGCTGCCTCAGAGAATCCCGTCAACATGAACAGCCAGAGAACTCTGCCCAGTAAAACAGGGAAATAGGAATACCGGGATCTGAACTGTTCTTTTCTTTTGGAAACCCTCCATTAACTGGCTTTTATGATTAAGCTGCACCCATTTCTCCCACATGCTAGAAGATAAACATTTTACTGGATTAACTAGGCCCCGACACTTCCTGCTTATTGTAGGGAGAGTTCACAGTTTTCCAACTTTTTACAAGGATGATTTTACCTGATTGGCCTGACTATGAATCTAAAAGTTCTCAGCCAGCAGATAAAGGTTCTCTCCTTTAACTCTATCAACTCCTTCAAAAATCCTTTACAAAACCCTCCAACAAAACATATCCGATCTTTAAAATTCTTGAGAATGAAGGCTGAATAGATGTAATTTGTTGTAATTTAACCCTTGGAGCCCTGGTCAGTTCTGGTTAATCTGTGCTGCTCCTCTTTCTGTTTCACTTTCGCTTTCTCAAATGCTTCTTACTATCTGCAGCTGCTGTGCCTGATCCCAGGCTTCTGTGTTGTTAAATGTAACTCTCAGCACCAGAATATCATGAGTCTATTACCTAGATCACTGCAGTTCTGGGGGAATGCCACACAATTGGAGCTGCATCTTTCTGATGAGGCATTAAACTGAGCTCTTGTCTATCCTCTCATGCAGATTTCAGAGAGTCATACAGCACAGAAAAGGCCCTTCAGCCCATTGAATAAAAAATCCCATGGTACTACTGTAAAGAAATACCGGAGAACTGGGTGTCTTGGCCAATATTTATACCTCAATCAGTAGAGTAGATGATCTGGCCCAATGGCACATTGCTGTTTGTGGGATCGTGCTGTGTGAAAATTGGCTGCCTTTACAACAGTGACTGCGTAACTGGCTGTCAGGAACTCCTGAACTTGCTGAGGTGGCGAAAAGTGCAATCAGAGTGCAGGTTTGTTCGGATTGGAGAAGGATGATAGGATGGGATAAAGCATTGTCTGATTTCCCAGAAGAGGATAGAATCTGAAATTGAATGGTCTGGGGAGGGGGGCCCGTGAGGATGTTATACAGTACAGACAGGACGTAACAGGGTAACTTCAAGTTCATGGGACGACATTCTAAACATTGAGAGCAGAGAAGATATTTACAACTTCCTGCTCGTGCGAGCAGCCAAAGGCCTTTTGCTTTTCTGGAAAATGATGAGCCATCTCAAGTACTCTGCAACACAATGGCCAGCGCTAAACTATGTAAATTTCATTTTCCTCGATAGAACTTCCCTATTCTGCTGTTGATTTTTTTTTGAGACATTTGGAGCCTAATGATTGCTCTCTGTACCTTCACCCAATTGCCACTCATCATTTGGAGTTGTGTGGGACCATTCCCCTCTACCCTGCCAACCCTACTACTCTTCCCCTCACCAACCCTACCACTCTCCCCCTTGTCAACCCTACCACTCTCCCCCTCACCAACTCTACACTCTTCCTCCTCCCCAACCCTACCATTCTCCCCCTCCCCGCCTACCACTCTCTCCCTCCCCAACCCTCCACTCTACCCTCACGAACCCTCCCACCCTCCCTCTTGCCCTCTCAGGAGTGTAGAGTATAGGGCTAATGGTAGGACTCTTAATAGTGTTGAAGAACAGAGGGGTCTTGGTGTATATGTGCACTCCCTGTTAAAGAGCCATTGCAGATTCAATGAGCCAGCTAGTCTCTTCTACACTGTAGGGCTTCAATGATTCTAAGACCCTGGCATGGGAATTGAACTCATAACTTTCATACCCTTGGATCAAAACCCTAGAACTTTCTTGATTTGATTTGATTTATTTTATTATTGTCACATGTATTACATACAGTGAAAAGTACTTTTTGTGTGCTATACAGACAAAGCATACCGTTCGTAGAGAAGGAAAGGAGAAGGCACAGAATATAAGGTAGATCCATTCAAAAGTCTGACAGCAGCAAGGAAGGAGATTTCTTGCATTGGTTGGTACGTGACTTTTTCCCAATGGAAGAAGGTGGAAGAGGGAATGTCCGGGATGTGCGAGGTCCTTGATTATGGTGACTGCTGTCTTGCTAAGAGCATTGTGATTGTGTCCATATGCCCAGAGCCTGCAAACAGTTCAAGGCAGCATCTTACTGAACCTTGGCAAAGGCAATTTGAGATGGGCAATAAAAACTTTCAGCTTACAGTGGAATTTTTTGAAGAAGTGACAAAAACAGTTGATGAAGGACATGCTGTTGATGTCGTCTACATGGATTTCAGTAAGGCGTTTGACGAGGTTCCTCATGGTAGACTGATAGAGAAGGTGAAGGCGCATGGGATACAGGGCCGGGTATGTAGATGGGTGGAGAACTGGCTCGGGAGGAGGAGACAGAGGGTAGTAGTGGAAGGCTCTTTTTCCGACTGGAAGCCTGTCACTAGTGGAGTGCCACAAGGCTCAGTACTAGGTCCTCTTCTATTTGTGGTCTACATAAACGACTTGGAAGTTGGGGTAGGTGGTGAGATCAGCAAATTTGCTGATGACACTAAGATGCTTGGAGGAGCAGTGCCAGGCAATACAACAGGACATAGATAGGTTGGTAGACTGGGCAGATAGATGGCAAATGGAATTTAATCCGGATAAATGCGAGGTGATGCATTTTGGCCGGAAAAATGTAGAAGAGAGTTATAGGATAAAAGGTAAAACTATTCGGAGTATAGAGATGCAGAGAGACTTGGGGGTGCAGGTTCACAAGTCTCTGAAGGCGTCTTCACAGGTGGAGAAGGTGATAAAGAAGCGTATAGTATGTTAGCTTTCATAGAAAAGGGTATAGAATACAAGAGTAGGAGTTTGATGTTGCAATTGTATAGAACGTTGGTTAGGCCTCACTTGGAATACTGCGTCCAGTTCTGGTCGCCGTACTATCGGAAGGATGTGGAGTCCTTGGAGAGAGTGCAGAGGAGGTTTACCAGGATGCTGCCTGGTATGGAAGGACTGTCTTATGAGGAACGATTAAATAGACTGGGGTTGTTTTCCCTTGAAAGACGTCGGCTTAGAGGGGATATCATAGAGGTGTATAAGATTATAAGGGGTATAGATAGAGTAAATGGTGGTAAACTTTTTCCACCTTCAGAAATGGATAGGACGAGGGGTCATGGCCTTAGGGTGAGGGGGGCTATGTATAGGACGAATATTAGAGGGCAGTTTTTCACACAAAGGGTAGTGGGGGTGTGGAATGCACTGCCGAGTAAGGTGGTGGGAGCAGGCACGCTGGGGCTGTTTAAGGGTCTCTTGGACAGCCACATGAGCGGTATGCAGATAGAGGGATATAGTAGGACTGTTTAACTATGGCTTTTTTTTCCACAGGTAATTCGGTCCATACTTGACCAACAAGGAGCATGCATTCGGCAGGTGGTGCGAGGACAGCTCTTGGATGTTGATTCATGGGTTGCCTGGTGCTTCATGTCGTAAATGAGTGCTTTATCTGGACCATCTGAAGGGCACCATGACAGCTCAGTGACTATCGCTGTAGCTGTGCAGACACTTGGAATTGGGCCGGTGTCTGCGGGAGTTTGCGCGTTCTCCCCGTGGTTGCGTGGGTTTTCTCCGGGCGCTCCGGTTTCCTCCCACATCCCAAAAAATTCGCTCTTAGGCTGATTGGGAAACAAATTGTCCCTACATTGAGACTCTTCCATATTAGGAATAACCTAAAATTAGAATAGGATAATGGAATCGTTACTATATAGTTATGACGGCGGCGCGGGCTCGTTGGGCCGAAGGGCCTGTTTCCCATGCTGTGTTGCTCTAATCTAAAAAATCTAATCTAATCTACTTAGTAATACATACATGTTCTGTAAAAGAATAAGAAAGGGAAAGGGCCATGATGAAAATATCCAGACTGTGTCCTCTTGTTGCTGTAATGGTATTGTAAAACAGTTATGAATTATGAGTTTTTCAGAGTACAGTCTCACAGGTTAGACAGTTTGTTTAGAAGATACATCACAGGCTTTAAACAAACTCAAGAGGATGAACGAGGCTGTGCATTCAACGGAGTGAGACTCCACCCATTTACTAGAAATACCACTTACTTTACTGATCAGGAAAACACAAACATCATTCCCAGCTGAGTGAGATTGAGTGTAATAGTGCATTCCCACATTCAGACAACCCGGCAATGGAGGGGACGGCGAGACAGAGAGACTACAACAAAATTGTGTCTCTAAAGTGGATCAAATGTTCTGCCTCCGCCACGCTGACGAGGTGGGTTAGCACTGCTGCCTCACAGTTCCAGGAATCTGGGTTCAATTCCCGAACTTGGGTCACTGTTTGTGTAGAGTTTGCATGTTCTCCTTTGCATGCATGGATTTCCTCTGGATGCTCCAGTTTCCTCCCACAAAAGATGTGCAGGTAAAGTTCATTGGCGATAGATTCACACAGTGCATGGTTATGATCTGGAATGTACTGTCTGAGAGTGCGGTGAAGACAGATTCACACAGTGAATGGTTAGGATTTGCCATGCACTGTCGGAGAGTGTGGTGGACATAGGTTCAATCCAGTCATTCACAAGAGAATTAGATGATTATTTTTAGTAATACAATGTGCGGGGTTATGGGAGAATGATGCTTGGTGAATTTCTCATTCGGTGAGCCAGTGCAGACAAGATGAGCCAAACGACCTTCACCTGTATGTAACTATTCCGTGATTCTGCAAAGGGCTCACACATTCCTCTTTTAGCTTCAGAGATTAGCATGTGGAATCTCCCTGGTGTCTTGGGCCAATCATTACTCAGTCAACACCACAATAAACAGATTTTATCAGACAAATCAGACAATGATTTTCTGATCATTGTCATGCTTGTGGGATCTTGCTGTGCACAATTTGGCTGATGCTTTTTTTTACATCGCAAAAGTGGCTATGCTGCAAAGAACATTGGATTAGTTGCTGGGAGTTTTGAGGTGGGAGGTTGTGATAGATACTATAGAACAGTGGCTGCTCATTCCTTAACATTTCAATTTGATGACAATTATTCAGGCAAAAGACCATCGACCTGTAACCTCTCCCTCTGTCTCTACACGCTTTGCCTGAACTGCACTTCTGGTCTTCTCTGTTTGGATTTTCAGCATTTGCAGATTTATTCTCTTTGCATCAATACCACGGGGCTGAGTGCTGAAGGAATGTGCAGTCAATATTTAATGGCCTGTTTTTTTGAACCACACAATCCCCATTTTGTCTGAGACAAATCCAAAATTGGGCAATTGTTAAACAATGCGAGGAGCATTTTAACTGCTCTTCAATGTAATCAGACCACCCGTGTGAGCTTCACCAAGGGCCGCTTACATTCTTTAACAGGGTGTGCAGGTTATGTGGGATTGGCCATGGAAAAGTGTGTGGGGATGGGGCAAGAGGGCCTGGGTAAAATGGACGCAATGTTATGGGGAGAGGGTGATGGAGTGGCACTTGGGTGAATTCAGAAAGTCAGCACAAATGCAATGGGCTGAACGGTCTCCTTCTGTGCTCTAACGCTTCTGTGATTCTGCAATAAGGACTACACTACACTTGGTCATTCAATGACATCCGTGGCATCACCAAAGAAGGCCACTCGGCCAGTCTTACCTGTGCTGGCTCCTTGAAGGAGCTATCGAAAGAGAAGCACTTGGGTAACCGTCCCTTTAAGAGCAACACAGCAGGGTAAAGGTCACCAACCAGGATTCAGAATCAGCCCCAGAGCAAGGAGCTCTCCTAGGCAGAGGTAACTGAGTATTTACTGCAGACATTCAGTTACCCCTGAAGATAACTAAATAAATCCTTTTGTTTACTAATGAACATAGAACATAGAACATAGAACATAGAACATTACAGCACAGAACAGGCCCTTCGGCCTCTGAAGTCTCTGAGAATGAAACATTACACATTCTATCCTGCAATGCTCATTCCCTTCATGTTAATAATTAAACATTTTGAATCCTGATGCACAAACAGAATAATGTCAAAGGAGCAAACTTTCATTTTCGGGCTGTTTGTGATTGGCTGGATTACAGGTCAGAATGCAGAACTCCATCCCTCCAATCCCTCACTAACGTTTCCTTATTCCGACACTGGGATTTGACCATACACGTGCCCGTGTAAAAGATTCCCTTGATGTAACAGAAAATGTAATTTATTGATGTACAATTTTCAGCAACGCATATTTATTCTTTGCTGTGAGTTCCGAAATGTGAACGTGTGTATAAATTTTATTAAACAATGTGTTAGGAGAGTTGTTCTGTGGCTGCGCATTGCTTTGTTCATTTGCAACACACACGCGGAGTGACTCGCATTTCACCTTTTCCACTGGCATAGAATCATACAATGCAGAAAAGGCCCTTCAGCCCATCAAATCTACACTGTCAATAACTACACTAAAGTCATGCTGATCCCATTTTCCTGCAGTTGTTCCATATCCTTGAATATTATGATATTCCAGTTGCTCATCCAAATATATTTTAAAAGCTGTAAGATTTTCAGCCTCCACGATCTTCCCAGGAAGTGCATTGCAGAATCCCAGCACCCTCTGAAAAAGATTTTTCTCAACTCCCCTCTCAACCTCCTGTCCCTCACCCCAGAACTATACCCCCAGTGATTGACACCTCAACCAAGGAGAACAGCTGCTTCCTACTCACTCTGTCCATTCCCCTCATAATCTTATACCCCTCAATTTACGTCCCCCCTTCTCTACTCTGACAAAAAGAATCCAAGCCTATCTGGATCCATCCCAGACAACGTTCTGGTGAGCCTCTTCTGTACCTCTCCAGGACTATTATATCCAATAGTGAGGTGAACAGAACTGCACTCTGTGCTCCAGCTGTGGCCTAACCATCGCTCTGATTAACTCTAACCTTACCTCCTTGCTCTTACACTGTGTCACGGTTAATGAAAACCAGTGACCCATCTGCCTTCTTAACTGCCCTATTCACCCACTCTGCTGCCTTCAGGGATCCGTAAATCATTGCTAATGAGTGTAATTGAACACAGTAAAGTAGCTTGGGGAACAATAAAGTGGTTTTGGTTAGGGAACACCTGAAGCAATGTCTACTGTCTGACATATAAGAATATACACTTGGGTGGAGTTCAGCAGAGATTTATGAGACTAATACCTGAACAATTAGAACTGACCTCTTTAGTGAAGAATTTGATGATATGTTCTCCTCTTTCTGAGCATCGATGTCACAGAAATCGACATTTTGTTTTGTTTGATAATGTTCCTACAAGGTGCCTCACTCTGTTTAGATGCTACATAAACGCAAATTGTTCTTAGCAATGCCTCCCACACCTTTCTAGACCTTGAAGCTACAGAAGAACTAAAACCAGAGGGCATGGGTTTAAGGAGAGAGGGGAGAGATACAAAAGGGTCCAGAGGGGCAATGTTTTCACACAGAGGGTGGTAAGTGTTTGGAACAAGCTGTCAGTGGTAGTAATAGAGGCAGGTACAATTTTATCTTGTAAAAAGCATTTAGATTATTACATGGATTAGTTGGGTGTGGAGAGATATGGGCCAAATGCGGGCAATTGGGACTGGCTTAGGCATTTAAAAGAAAAGATGGCATGGACAAGTCGGGCTGAAGGGCCTGTTTCCATTTTGTAAATGTCTATGACTCAATGACTCTATGTCAGAATCTATACAGAATAAACTGAGAGTTCAAACTGAGATAGGAAATTCAGCTTCACACTCAGTGACACCGCTCCCAGATTCACAGGACCGTGGAAGACGATTGTGCTCAAAACCCAGATACGTAAATATCGCACTGCTGCAGCTCAGGGATAGTCCCACCACAAATGTCCGATGTTTGTCAGCGATATTCCTACTACAATGTCAGAGATTTGTTAGGGATATTCCAGCTATTTAAACTTCAAATTTTAAACCGTGCAGCAACTAAATAGTACCTTTAATATAACTAAACATCTCAAGGTGCTTCAGAGGGTGCTCATCAGCCTTGAACCCACTCACGTCAGGAGATATAAGGACAGATAACCAAAGGTTTGGTTAAAGAGGTGGGTTTTAAGGTCGTCCAATCAGAGAGATAGAGGAGGGGATTCCAGAGTGTAGTGTCCGGGCTGCCAATAGCGTGGTCACCAATGGCGGTGTGAATTGGAAATGCACAACCTTTCTCAAGCTTTCATTTCATCAAATGAAGACTGGAGCTTTCCAATCCATCAGGCCAATGGGAATGGACATTCCTGTTGCTCATGCCCTCCATGGCGAGGGTGAGGGGCAGGGGGGGTCGTCATTGGCAAGACTGGAAACTCATGTCCTCTTGTACCTGAGAATTTAATTGTTCCCACATCGGCAACAATGTCTTTAGTGATTCAGTTCATAATATCTGGATATCCTTTAACACTTTATATTTATAGGGGTTTATAAAATCATGAGGGGCACAGATAAGGTGACCAGCTAAGGTCTTTTCCCTAGGTACGAGGGTGCACAATTAGAGGGCATAGGTTTAAGCTGAAAGGGGCAAAATTTAAAAAGATGTGAGGGGCAACTTTTTCACACAGAGGGTGGGGAGTGTGAACATAAAAATGTAAAGGTTCCTGTAGACATGTAAAGAGAAAAAAATTGACAAAAACGATTGTAGATCTTTTACAGTCAGGAACATGGGAATTCATAACAGGGAATAAAGAAATGGCAAAGGAGTTAAATTTGTACTTTGATTCAGTCTTCACAAAAGAAGACATGAATAATGTATTAGATGTTCTGAAAGAAACAAGGTTTAGTGAGAGCTGAAGGAAATCAGTAGAAAAATGGTTTGGGGGATTGATGGGATTGAAGGTGGATAAATCTCCAGGTCCTGATAATCTCCATCCTAGTTTACTTAAGGAAGTGGCCCAGGAAATAGTAGATCCTTTGGTGGTTATTTTCCAAAATTCTTCATTAGAAGGCAGTTGAGACTCAACCACATTGCTGTGGCTCTGGAGTCACATGTCGGCCAGACCAGGTAAGGACAGCTGATTTCCTTCCCTGGATTTTTCGGACAATTCACAATGGTTTTGTTAGACCAGCTGCGGTGGTGGGGTTTGAACCCATGTCTTCAGAACATTAATTACCCTGGGTCTCTGCATCATTAGTTCAACAACAATACCACTGTGCCACTGCCTCATTGGAGAGGGTACCAAGTCTCTTTATCGATATCTCTGCTGAACATTACCGAGTAAGGCTCAGACTGCTCAGTATTGATGGTGGTTGGCACAAATCATGTAAAACCCGCAAGAATGAGTCAAACGGTCTTGTTAATATAAAAGGACTCCAGGGCTATAATTAACTAAGACATGCTGTTGCTCAAGGAAGTAGAGAATTTCCCACACAGCACCCATTAAGTTTTACTCTCAGCTGGAGGAAGCAATGCATAAACATCATTTTAATCCTTATCGAAATCAAGGGAAAATACTCCATTAACCATAAACAAAATGAAACCAGCAAAACAGAATTTCCAAGTGGCGAATCCAGTTCTGTTGGGACTTCTGCAGGGGGGTTGTAGGATGACAGGCTGAGTAAGGGAGTTACTCTCCAGATTGCAAAGAAGATCGAACTGGGGGTGGGGCGGGGGGATGCTGACATTGCTGCTAAAGGAGTGAATCAGCAACTCCATCTTAAACCCTTTTTTAAAATATTCAAGAATGTACTGCCTCAATTCAAATCCCCCTCCCTCTCTCAAACTCGACATCTGTCTCTCCTTCTTAAAATTTAAGCGTACAGTTGCAATCTCTTATAGCTGCAGTTCCTTCCTCTAGTTCTGACAGAGAGCTAAATGGATGCCAAACATTCACTCTTAATTCTGGTTTCCTTCCTTACAGATGCTGCCGGACCTGCTGAGTTCTTCCAGCATCCTGTGGTTGTGTTTTGCTAGGACTTGATGGTTTAAGTTATAAGGAGAGGCTGGATAGACTGGGGCGTTTTTTCCTGGACCGTAGGAGGCTGAGAAGTGATCGTATGGAAGTCTATAAAATAAAGGGGTGCGTAGATCAGCTCGATAGTCAATGTCTTTCCCCCACAAGAAAAGAGAAAGGTAGGGGAGTCTAAAACTAGAAGGTATAGGTTTAAGGTGAGAGGGAGAGATACAAAAGAGTTCAGAGGAGCAATTTTTTCATGCAGAGAGAAGTGAGTGTCTGGAACGAGCTGCCAGAGGTATTAGTAGAGGCGAGTACAATTTTATCTTTTAAAAAGCTTTCAGTTACATGGATATAATGAGTAAAGAGGGATATGGATTAAATGCTGCAATTGGGACTAGCTTAGTAGTTTAAAAAAAAGAGTTGGCATGGATAAGTTGAGCTGAAGGGCCTGTTTCCGTTCTGTAAATCTATAACTCTATGACTTTATGATCAGAATACGATAGTTTCAGACCGATATATTATCAACTCTTCCATTGCTAAAGCTTGCACAATGACCTCCTCCTATATATCCCTGCTTAAAACTACACGACCTTGCAGTACAGGAGGAGGTAATTTGGCAAGCTTTAGCAATGGAAGAGTTGATAATATATCGGTGAACATGCCAACAGTGGGATTTTCTGGCCTTTCCACTCTCAGTGGAATTTCCCATTGAATCCACCCCACCGTGTCGGGGGAATGGGGAAGCATGGTTGGTAGGACCACGAGATTCCACCGATGTGAACAGTTGGAAAACTCTGGCCTGAGTACTTTGCGGCAAAGTCATTTGGAGCTTAACATTCATTAAAGATGAACATTAGAAACTTAAAGCAAACCAAACCTGATTCAATGAGAAAATAACAACATTTACACAACAACTTATCACTCCCTCAACATATTGCAAAGAATTTTACAGCCAAATTGCAAGATTTGATTTGATTTATTATTGTCACATTTACTAATACAGTGAAAAGTATTGTTTCTTGGTGCTATACAGAGAAAGCATACCATTCATAGAGAAGGAAATGACAGAGTGCAGAATGTAGTGGTACAGTCATAGCGAGGGTGTAGAGAAAGATAGGTAGGTCCATTCAAAAATCTGATGGCAGCAGGAAAGAAGCTGTCCTTGAGTCATTTGGTACGTGACCTCAGACTTTTGTATCTTTCTCCCAAAGGAAGAAGGTGGAAGAGAGAATGCCGGGGTGTCTGGTGTCCTTAATTATTCTGGCTGCTTTGTCGATGCAGCGGGAGGTGTAGACAGAGCCAATGGATGGGAGGCTGGTTTGCCAGTTGGACTGAGCTTTGTTCACGATCCTTGGTAGTGGCTCCTCTTGTTGAAAACACGGAGCCTATTTATTTATTTATTTAATCATTTATGAGATATGAGCAAATATTTCTGATCCCTAATTGCCCTTTGGAATGTGGTGGTGAGATGCTTTCTTGAGCCACTTCAGTCTCTGGGGTGTAGACACAACCACAGTGCTGTTAGGGAGGGATGTCCGGACAGTGAAGGAACAGTGATATATTTCCAATTCAGATGGTAAGTGATTTGGAGGGGAACCTCCAGGACTGATGTTCCCAGGTATCTGCTACCCTTATTCTTCTAGCTAGCAGAGGTCGTGGGTTAGGTCGGCGCTCCTAAGAAATGTTGGTGAGTTGCTGCAGTGCATCTTGTAGATAGTACACAGTGCTACATTGGTGGTGGAGGGATTGAATGTTTGTGGAGGGGGTAGCAATCAAGCAGGCTGCTTTGTTCTGGATGGTGTGGAGTTTCTTGAGTGTTGCTGGAGTTACCCACATCCAGGTAAGTGAAGACTATTTCATCACACTCTGGATTTGTGTCTTGTAGATGGTGGACAGGTTCTGGGGAGTCAGGAAGTGAGTTACTCTCTGCAGAGTTCTCAGCCTCTGACCTGCTCTGGTAGTTCTTTTACGCAGCTAGATCCTACCAATACAAAATGACCAATTAACTTAAGTATAGATTGTTTGGAAGTAAATGAGGAAAACCCATCAAAGGCAGTGAAATCCTGAATATTTATCCTGTGGGTCATCAAATATACAAGCTCAAATTCCCATTTATATTGTTAATTTCTTCCACCTAGTTTCTCATGACAGCTAACACAAGCTATAGTTTCAGGGATCAGTTTCCTTGGAGAAGAGAAGGTTAGGAGGTTATTAAAGAGATGTTTTAAAATGATGAAGGTCTTTAATAGAGTAAACAAGGAGAAACTGTCTGATGGCTAAAGCATTGAGAACAAGATTGAAGGTAATTAGCAAAACAACCAGAGGCAACACTCTGAAATATTTGATTCCACAAGTGATTTGGAATGTTCTGTCTGGGAGAATGAATACAGTTACAATCATCACTTTCAGAAGGGAATTGGATCAATATCTGAAGGATAAAATGATGTATAATGATAAATTCCCTCTAGTGCAGAAGGAGGCCATTTGGCTCATCGAGTCTGCAGTCGGTGGGGCGGGCTGGAAGGATAGATGGCCTACTCCTGCTCCTATTTCTTATGTCTGCACCAAAAGCAATCCTACCCAGGCCCTATCCCCGCAAATCTACCCTGTTAATCCCTGGCACTAGAGTCAATTTATCATGGCCAATCAACCTAACCCACACATCTTTGGACTGTGGGAGGAAACCAGAGTATGTTGAGGAAAGCCACACTGATATGGGAAGAATGTGCAACATTCAGTCCACACAGACAGTGATCGAAGCTGGGAATTGAACCAGGATCTTTGGTGCTGTGAAGCAGTAGTGCTAACTACTGTGCCACCTATTGGAGCACAGTAGGAAACAGGACTAGATAGATTACTCTTTGCAAGAGATAGCAGAGAATCAATAGGCCAAATGGCCATCTTCTGCGCCAGACTGCTGTATGATTTTATGATTCTGTGTGGCCACGATAACAGGTTCAATCTCTGAAATAAACTTGACCATGTTTAAATTCAGAGATGAACAAAGCAGCCAAGTTCTTGTGATTGTGTTTAATAGCACCATTATTCATTGTTATAATTAAATCCGATGTTCAACTAAATGATTTATAAATTCAGACATTTATGTACTCATATTCAAGGGCAATGCAGAGTAGCTCGAACAGCATGTAATCACAGTGAGCCTCCAAAAAATTAAAATTGGTACCAAACTTCTACAGGTTTGTTGGAGAGGTTTTGCAGTTATTTCGAAGTCACATGTGCATACTCTGGACTGTCTAGACTCTTCCTGTGTGAATTTCCATTTCATTAGCACGAGGGACCCAGGAGCAGGAGACAAACAGTAACTCAAACATGCCCTGTATTTAATACAATCCCAACTGACATTAGGCTTCCAGGTCTCTTCCCAGCTGCTCCCTCATTCCCATGATTCCTCAAGAGACCAATAGTCTGTCTTCCTCAGCCTGAAATTCATTCAATTATGAAGCAGTCATAGCTGTTTGGGGGTAAGTTTTCCAAGATTACACAACTCTCTGAAGTAGGGAATTGGATGGCGTACAATGTGTGTGGGTGTGAGGGTGGGGAGTTGGATGGAGTGCAGTATTTGTGTGTGTGTGTGTGTGAGGATGGAGAGTTGGGTGGGGTACAGAGAGTGTGTGTGAGGGTGGGAAGTTGGATGGGATACAGTGTGTGAGGGTGGGAAGTTGGCTCGGGTACAGTGTGAGTGTTTGAGGGTGGGCAGTTGGATGGGGTACAGTGTGTATGTGGGGGTGGGGAGTTGGATCGGGTACAGTGTGTGTGTGTGTGTGAGGGTGGGAAGCTGGCTCGGGTACAGTGTGTGTGTGTGTGTGAGGGTGGGGAGCTGGCTCGGGTACAAGGTGTGTGTGTGTGTGAGGGTGGAGAGTTGGATCGGGTACAGTGTGTGTGTGAGGGTGGGAAGCTGGCTCGGGTACAGTGTGTGTGTGTGTGTGTGGGGGTGGGAAGCTAGCTCGGGTACAAGGTGTGTGTGTGTGTGAGGGTGGGGAGCTGGCTCGGGTACAAGGTGTGTGTGTGTGTGAGGGTGGAGAGTTGGATCGGGTACAGTTTGAAAAATTAGATATTATTAATTATTAATCTTAAAAATAAATGAGAATGCAATTATTTTCTCCAAAGAACACATCCCATATTCCCAATTGAATCCTGTGAGTGAATTTATATTTTCAGCGTAGAGGCTCCTGTTGATGTGAGGTACAGCTGATGGAGCGATGTGTACATCTCCAATCCAAGTTTCATTTCTGGATAAATATTTGTCTTCTCTGTCAGGAATGTTCTTCAAGTGTAAACTTTTTAAGAACATTTTCTAGGCAGCTCTGCTGGCTTTGCCAGTTTGGGGTGTGTGTGTGTGTGTGTGTGTGAGAGAGAGAGAGAGAGAGAAAGGGCTGATTCACTGCAATTCACTACTGCTATCTGAGTGGGTTATAATGCAGAAACCGATTCACTACAATTCAAAACTAGAGAGGAAAAAGCAAAGAAACTTGGAACAAACTTCAGTTTGACAACACTTGAAGCTAATTTTTGGTCTCCATATTCTCAGGAGAGTGTGGGAGCACGAGTGAAGAGCAAGAACAGATATACCGAGCAATTCCAGAACTGAGAGGTTATAATTATCAGGAAAGATTAAACAGGGTCAAGTCTTTTCTCTAGAAAGGAGAGAGTGTATGGGCAATCTAGTAAAGATCCTCAAAATTAGGAGGCAGTTTGATAGGGTGGATGTGAAGAATAAGGGCGGAATTTTCCAGCAGCGTGGTTTTCCACTCCTGCTGAAGTCAATGGAATTGTGAATGGCTCTCAGATTTTCCAGCTCTGCCCCCTGACGCGACGGGGCTATAAAATTCTGCCCTATGTTTCCAATTTACAGGGACTATACAGCTGCTGTAATTGCTCATAAATCCAGGGAAGAATTCCAAAGGGATATTTTGACCCAGAGAGTGTGGAACAGACTGAGAGAAAGCTGGATAAAGAGGTGAAGGATGACAGGGTGAGGTAAAGAATTTTGTTTTCTTTATTCTTTCAGAGGTTGTGGGTGTCATTGGCTAGACCAGCATTTGTTATCCATCCCTAATTGCCCCTTGAATTATGTGTCTCATTTTTGGGGGGCATTAGAGAGTCAATCACATTGCTGTGACTCTGGAGTGACATGTAGGCCAGATCAGGTAAGGATGGCAGATTTCCTTCCCTAAAGGACATTAACAAAGCAGATGGGATTTTCCAACAATTGACAATGGTTTCACGGTCATCCGTAGATTACAGATTTTTAATTGAATTTATTATAATCTGTCATAGTGGGATTTGAACCCAAGTACCTGGAGTGTTCCTCTGGGTCTGAGTAGCCCAGTGGCAATACCATTATGCCACCACTTCGCCAGAGGAGGCTCATGGGAATCATAAACACCAACACTTAGCAATTTTTACATATGCACCATAGAAAGCATTCTCTCTGGTTGTATCTTGGCTTGGTATGGGCTCCTGCTCTGCCCAAAGACTGCAAGGAACTACAAAGAGTTGTGAATGTTCCCAGTCCATAATGCAAACCAGCCTCCCATCGATTGACTCTGTCTATACTTCCCACTGCTTTGGCAAAGCAACCAGCATAATTAAGGACTCCTCGTACTCCGGACATTCTCTCTTTCACCTTCTTCCATTGGGAAAAAGGTACAAAAGTCTGAGGTCACGTATCAACCGACTCAAGAACAGCTTCTTCCCTGCTGCTGTCAGACTTTTGAATGGACCTACCTCGCATTAAGTTGCTCTTTCTCTACACCCTCACTGTGACTGTAACACTACATTCTGTATTCTCTCTTTTCCTTCTCTTTGAACAGTATGCTTTGTCTGTACAGTGCACAAGAAACAGCACATCTCTCTGTTTGTTAATACATGTGGCCATAATAAATCAAATCAAATCAAAAACACCAGCACAGATTGTTGGGCCAAATGGTCTTCTCTGTGGAGTGAATTTGATGTAAACCACATCACCTCAGAAAAGGAACGATATAGATAGTGGAATGTGGAGAATTTTAAAACAATGCTGAAATGCAAAGGAAGTATGTTAAATACAAATCGAGTGAACATTCCTGCCTGTTTTATTCAGCTCACTAAGATAAATTGAGTCGCCCTTTAGATGGTATTTAAGGAATTTATTAGGAAGGAGAATATTTTGGTGTTCATACAGATGTATGATGTGAAGATGCAGTTTTCTGGATTATTCAGAGTCTGCCTGATTGGTGATCTAAGATTGGGAGATTCAGATGGTTGAATTTGATTATTTTAACCCTGTCGTGTTCATTACTGCGCCTCAGTGAGGAACAATTTACCATCTGGGTAATCAGGCAGTCCGACATTGCCACATCACCGAGTGGATTCCATTAGTTCCAGTTCCTTCCCCCGCCGCCCCCATCGAACCAACGCTGAATGCCATTGGTGCCCTTTCTCACATGACTCCATGTTGGAGCTCTTGCTCCGGACGCAGACTATCTTGAGACTTGAGCCAAGGCTGACCCTCCCAGATCAGTACGGAGGGAGTGCAGCACTATTAGAGGTATTGTCTTGCAGGTGGGATGTTGAAGTAAATTTTCACCTGCTTTCTCAGGTAGCTATAAAAGATTTCATGGGCACTATTGTGAAGTAGAGTAGAGGAATTAAATATCTCCCACTCAACCAACAAGGCTTAAAATAGGGATCATTTGATTTGACAACAATAATCTCTCCCTCAACGTCAACAAGAACAAAGAAGATTGTCATCAACTTTAGGAAGCGTATTGGAGAACATGCCCCTATTTACATCATTGTGGACAAAGTAGAAAGAGAGCTTCAAGTTTTTAGATGTCCAGATCACCAACAACCTGTCCTGGTCCTCCCCCATGCCACACTAGTTAAGAAAGCCCATCAACACCTCTTCTTTCTCAGAAGACTAAGAAACTTTGGCATGTTAGCTACGACGTCATTAAGACGTTAGGACGGCGGCACGGGCTTGTTGGGCCGAAGGGCCTGTTTTCCGTGCTGTGTTGTTCGTTGTTCTTTGTTCTTTGACTCTCACCAACTTTTACAGATGCACCATAGAAAGCGTTCTTTCTGGTTGTATCCCAGCCTGGTATGGCTCCTGCTCTGCCGAAGATCGCATGGAACCACAACAGGTTGTAAATATAGCCCAATCCATTACACAAACCAGCCTCCCATCCATTGACTCTGTCTACACTTCCCGCTGCCTTGGCAAAGCAGCCAGCATAATTAAGGACCCCATTCACCCTGGACATTCTCTCTTCCACCTTTTTCCATCAGGAAAAAGATACAAAAGTCTGAGGTCATGTATTAACCGACTCAAGACCAGCTTCTTCCTTGCTGCTGTCAGACTTTTGAATGGACCTACCTTGCATTAAGTTGCTCTTTCTCTGCACCCTAGCTGTGACTGTAACACTACGTTCTGCACTCTCTGCTTTCCTTCTCTATGAACGGTATATTTTGCCTGTATAGCACACAAGAAACAATGCTTTTCACTGTATGTTAATACATGTGACAATAATAAATCAAATCAAATCATGATAATGACATTGCTGTTTGTGGGATCTTGCTGTGCTTGCTGCATGGTTGATCATTCCCATTCCAGCCTTTGGTACACTTTCCCACTCTTGTCTGAGAGAAAATGTAGCTTCACAGATTCCACCACTTAATCCTAGTTGACACTCCCAGCACAGCACTGAAGGACAGCTGTACCTTCACTGAATCACAGAATACTACAGTGCAGAAGAGGCCCTTCGGCCCATCGAGTCTGTACCAATGCATGAAAGACGCTGACCTGCCCCCTCTAATCCCATTTGCCAGCACTTGGCCCATAGCCCTGAATGTTATAATGTGTCAAGTACTGACCCGGGTGCTTTGTAAAGGCATCCCACCCTCACCACCCTCTGGGGAAAAAAGCTTTTCCTCACATCCCCTCTTAACCTCCCACCCCTCACTTTAATTTGTGTCTCCTCGTAACCGACCCTTCAGCTAAGGGAAACTCATGGAAACATCTGAAAGTACGAACATTGATAGATGTTCCCTTATTGCCAGTGTTTCTTTAGAGTTTAAAGACATAATATAAGGACAACCCTTCACAATCATTGTCTGAGAAAATAGAATTATAAATAGGCCTTAGTGCTCAGACCACATGGGATTTATTAGCAAAGAATGTTCAGGGCTGCTAAGTCCTGTTTCTTTTCAAATTTTTCATTAAACTTGGATTACCAGGGATCTGAAACCAGTGTAAAAACACATTTCTGACAGGTGCATGGTAAAAAGTTTGAAAGTTTGGGTACTGCGATCTTCTGTGAAGAACACTGAAAAACAATCTGTAGGGAAAGCTTTGCATTTATATAGCGCCCTTCACGTCCACAGGATGTCCCAAAGGGCGTCACAACCAATGAGACGTTGCTTTTGATATAGGAAGCATGGCGGCCATTTGTGCACAGCAGGGTCCCACAGGCAGTTATGTGACAATGACCAAGGTGTCTGTTTCCTTGATGTTGCAAAATTAGGATTGTTCTCCTTGGAGTAGAGAAGGTTAGGGAGTGATTCAATAGAAGCATTCAAAAATCATAAGGGTCTTGAGAGAGTAAAGAGGTGGAATCTGTTTCTGTGGGAGGGTCGGTAACCAGGAAGACATGCATTTAAAGTAACTGGCAAAAGAACCAGAGGGTGAGGTGAGGCCTACAGGTTGTGAGTGTGTGCGGCCTGAGTGTGCGATGGAAGCTGGATCAATGCTGAAAGGGGCCGAGAATTTGCAAGGCAGTATTAGGAGGGTAACAGGAGTGGTTAGATAACTGGCTCTAAGGACCAGCACAGGCACAATTGCCTCCCTCGTTGTATGCTGTAAGATTTTTTGATTCCTGATTGTCTGATTCCTGGCGGCAGCACGGCGGCACAGTGGTTAACACAGTTGCCTGACAGCGCCAGGGACCCAGGTTCAATTCCCAGCTTGGGTCACTGTCTGAGTGGAGTCTGCACATTCTCCCTGTGTCTGCTTGGGTTTCCTCCGGTTTCCTCCCACAGTCTGAAAGGCTTGTTGGTTAGTTGCATTGACCCAAACAGGTGCAGAGCGTAGCAACTAAGGGAATTTCACAGTAACTTCATTGCGGTTTTAGTGTAAGCCTTACTTGTGACTAATAAATAACGAAACTTTAACTTTAGCTGCTCCAGAGGTGAAATAATCTACCTTAGGTGCCTGGTCAGCATCAATCTTACATAAAAACAACAGCCCATAACTCAACCTGATTGAGGTAATCTTCCTCAGGCAGTGGTGACCATCAATGCAGGGAATGATGGACATCGATGGGTTCTGTGTAGACATTTTGGATGACGGATTCTGTCAAGCTGACACTAAGCCACATGGCTCAGGAGTGTATGTGTTTCCCAGGTTACGTCCTTGATCTTACTGCTGTAGAATATTGGGTAAAGGATTGGAGATAAAGGGTGGAGTTTCCATTATGAAATTGGAAGCTGGGGGCAGTAGTTATAGCTAGGGGAATGGTAATTATGAGGGCATAAGGAGGGAATTAGGGTGCATAGGTTGGACTAGGAAACTACAGGGACTGGGCACATCTGAAATGTGGAGCTTATTCAAGGAGCAGCTACTGCGAGTCCTTGATAAGTATGTCCCTGTCAGGCAAGGAGGAAATGGTCGAGTAAGGGAACCATGGTGTACTAAAAAAGTTAATTTCCTGGTTAAAAGGAAAAAGGAGGCTTATGTCAGGATGAGGCTTGAAGGCTCAGTTAGTGCAATGGATAGCTATAGATTAGCCAGGAGGGAGCTAAAGAGTGAGTTGAGGAGAGCTAAAAGGGGACATGAGAAGACTTTGGCTGATAGGATCAAGGAGAATCCTAAAGCTTTCTTTAGATATGTTAAGAATAGAAGATTGGTTAGGGCAAGATTAGGGCCAGTCATAGACAGCAGTGGGAAGTTGTGCGTGGAGCCTGAAGAGATTGGAGAGGCACTGAACAAATATTTCTCTTCGGTATTCACGCAGGGAGATGTAAATGTAGTTGTGGAGAACACTGGGATACAGGGTTGCAAACTGGAAAGTATTGAAGTAGATAAGGAGGATGTGCTAGATATTCTTGAGGGTTTGAAGTTAGATAAGTCCCCTGGGCCGGACGGGATTTACCCTAGGATTCTCTGGGAGGCGAGAGAGGCGATTGCAGAGCCTCTGGCTCTGATCTTCAGGTCGTCGTTGGTTATGGGTATAGTGCCGGAAGACTGGAGGATAGCGAATGTGGTCCCATTGTTCAAGAAGGGGAAGAGAGACTTTCCGGGGAATTATAGGCCGGTGAGTCTTACTTCTGTTGTGGGCAAAGTATTGGAGAGAATTATTAGGGATAGGATTTATAGTTATTTAGAGAGAAATGAATTGATTGGGGATAGTCAGCATGGTTTTGTGAAGGGTAGGTCGTGCCTTACTAACCTCATTGAGTTTTTTGAAAAAGTGACCAAAGAGGTGGATGGGGGTAAGGCAGTTGATGTGGTATATATGGACTTTAGTAAGGCGTTCGATAAGGTGGCCCATGGAAGGCTTCTGCAGAAAATGCAGATGTATGGGATTGAGGGTGATTTAGCTAATTGGATTAGGAATTGGCTAGCAGATAGAAGACAGAGGGTGGTGGTTGATGGGAGATATTCATTGTGGAGTTCGGTGACAAGTGGTGTACCTCAGGGGTCTGTTTTGGGGCCCCTGCTGTTTGTAATTTTTATAAATGATCTGGATGAGGGTATTGAAGGATGGATTAGTAAATTTGCAGATGACACTAAAGTCGGTGGAGTGGTAGATAGTGAAGGGGGTGTTATAGTTTGCAGAGAGACTTGGACAAGTTGCAGAGCTGGGCCGAGAGGTGGCAAATGGAGTTTAATGTGGAAAAGTGTGAGGTAATTCACTTTGGCAGGAATAACAAATGTGTAGAGTATAGGGCTAATGGTAGGACTCTTAATAGTGTTGATGAGCAGAGGGATCTTGGTGTATATGTGCATAGATCCCTGAAAGTTGGCAATCAAGTCGATAAGGTTGTTAAGAAGGCATACGGAGTCTTAGCTTTTATTGGTAGGGGGATTGAATTTCGGAGCCGCAACGTCATGTTGCAACTGTACAAAACTCTAGTGCGGCCGCACTTGGAGTATTGTGTGCAGTTCTGGTCCCCACATTATAAGAAAGATGTGGAGGCATTGGAGAGGGTACAGAGGAGGTTTACCAGGATGTTGCCTGGTATGGAGGGCAGGTCTTATGAAGAGAGGCTGAGGGATTTGAGGTTGTTTTCGTTAGAAAGAAGGCGGCTAAGAGGAGACCTTATTGAAACATATAAGATGATTAGAGGTTTAGATAGGGTGGACAGTGATAGCCTTTTTCCTAGGATGGAGAAAGCTAGCACGAGGGGACATAGCTTTAAATTAAGGGGTGGTAGTTATAGGACGGATGTCAGAAGTAGGTTCTTTACCCAGAGGGTGGTAAGGGTATGGAATGCCCTGCCTGCGTCAGTTGTAGATGCGCCAAGTTTGGTGGCGTTTAAGAGGTTAGTAGATAAGTTTATGGATGAAAGGGGAATGGTTTAGGTTAGAGGGTCACTGCTTGTTCCTAATTGGTCGGCGCAACATCGAAGGCCGAAGGGCCTGTTCTGCGCTGTAATGTTCTATGTTCTATGTTCTAAATTGTGCCCTGCGTTTTCGATAAAGTGAATCTATTTCAGAAAGAGAATTGTTACATTACAGAAGGAAGCCATTTGGCCCATCATGTCTGTTCTAGCTCTCTGTATGAGAAACAAACCTTGTGCCATCCTCCCTCCTTGTCCCCGTAATCCTGTACATTCTTCCCTTTTAAATGCAGTGCTTCATTCCAACCTACCCCCACCACACTCGCAGACAGAACATTCCAGATCTTTGCTGTGTGAAAAATCTTTTCCTTATTGCTTCTTTTATCATAGTATTATAGAATCCTTACAGTGCAAAAGGAGACCATCTACTCCTCACTGTCTGAAAAAGCATCTTACCCAGACAAACACCAACCCCTCATCCCCATAACTCCATACATCAGGATCTGTTTATAATTTTCATAAATGAATTGGATGAAGAAGTGTAGGGATGGATTGGTAAGTTTGCTGATGACATGAAGGTTGGTGGTATTGTAGATAGTTTGAAGGGATGTCAGCGTTGGAGCGTGACATAGATAGGATGCAAGGTTGGGTGGAGAAGTGGCAAATGGACTTCAACCCGGATAAACGTGTAGTTGTCCATTTTGGTAGGTCAAATGGGATGAAGGAGTATAATATCAAGGGTAAGACTCCTGGCAGTGTAGAGAATCAGAAGACCTTGGGACCTGGGTCCATAGGACTCTTAAATCAGCCTCACAAATAGAGGATGTGGTTAAGAAGGTGTATGGTGTACTGGCCTTCATCAATCGAGGGATTGAATTTAGGAGTCAGGAGATAAGGTTGCAGCTTTATAAGATCCTAGTCAGACCTCTGTTGGAATACTGTGCTCGGTTCTAGTTGCCTTATTACAGGAAGGATGTGGAAGCTATTGAAAGAATGCAGAGGAGATTTACAAGGATATTGCCTGGATTGGGTGGCATGCCTTATGTGGATAGGTTGAAGGAGCTCGGTCTTTTATCCTTAGAGAGAGACGAAGGATGAGAGGTGATCTGATGGAAGTGTATAAGATGTTGAGAGGTATAGATTGGGTGGATTCTCAGAGGCTTTTTCCAAGGGCTGGAATGGTCGCTATGAGAGGACATAGGGTTGCTGGTGAGTAGGTACAGAGGAGATATCAGGGGTAAGTTTTTCACTCAGAGGGTAATGGGTGAATGGAATCGGCTGCCGTCAGTGATGGTGGAGGCAAATTTGATAGGATCGTTCAAAAGACTTCTGAATGAGTACATAGAACTTAACAGAATTGAGGGGGGTTATAGGTAAGCCTAGTAGGTATTGATATCATTGGCACAACTTATGGGCTGAAGGGCCTGTTTGTGATGTAGTTTTTCTATGTTCTATGTTCTATTTACCATGGCCAATCTACCTAAGCTGCACATCTTGGAACATGATGTGGAGATGTCGGTGTTGATCTGGGGTAAACATGGTAAGAAGTCTCAAACACCAGGTTAAAGTCCAACAGGTTTATTTATTTGGTAGCAAATAAACCTGTTGGTGCCTCACCTGGTGTTGTGAGACTTCTTACCCTCTTGGAACACTCGAGCAATTTAGCATGGCCAATCCATGTATCCATGTATCAATTAGTTGATAAGTATATGGAAGAGAAGGGAATGGTTTAGTTTGGAGGGACATTGCTTTTTATATTGGTCGGCGCGACATCGAAGGCCGAAGGGCCTGTTCTGTGCTGTAATGTTCTATGTTCTAGGTAATCCATCTAACCTGTACATTAAGGGGCAATTTAGCATGGCCAATTCACTTAACCTACACATTGTCAGACACTAAGGGACAATTTAGGATAGCCAATCCACCTCATCCACATATTTTGGGAGTGCGGGAGGAAACTGGAGCATCCGACGCGCCTTCTGGTACTTGTGCATCACTGTGGTTTTATTGTAACAATAAACATTTTTAATCAGACTGTCCAATCTGCTGCCTGTCAGTAATCTGTTTTGTGAAGGGTAGGTCGTGCCTTACTAACCTCATTGAGTTTTTTGAAAAAGTGACTAAAGAGGTGGATGGGGGTAAGGCGGTTGATGTGGTATATATGGACTTTAGTAAGACGTTTGATAAGGTGGCCCATGGAAGACTTCTGCAGAAAATGCAGATGTATGGGATAGAGGGTGATTTAGCTAATTGGGTTAGGAATTGGCTAGCAGATAGAAGACAGAGGGTGGTGGTTGATGGGAGATATTCATCGTGGAGTTCGGTGACAAGTGGTGTACCTCAGGGGTCTGTTTTGGGGCCCCTGCTGTTTGTAATTTTTATAATGATCTGGATGAGGTTATTGAAGGATGGATTAGTAAATTTGCGGATGACACTAAAGTCGGTGGAGTGGTAGATAGTGAAGAGGGGTGTTATAGTTTGCAGAGAGACTTGGACAAGTTGCAGAGCTGGGCCGAGAGGTGGCAAATGGAGTTTAATGTGGAAAAGTGTGAGGTAATGCACTTTGGCAGGAATAACAAATGTGTAGAGTATAGGGCTAATGGTAGGACTCTTAATAGTGTTGATGAACAGAGGGATCATGGTGTATATGTGCATAGATCCCTGAAAGTAGGCAGTCAAGTCGATAAGGTTGTTAAGAAGGCATATGAAGTCTTAGCTTTTATTGGTAGGGGGATTGAATTTCGGAGCCGCAACGTCATGTTGCAACTGTACAAAACTCTAGTGCGGCCGCACTTGGAGTATTGTGTGCAGTTCTGGTCCCCACATTATAAGAAAGATGTGGAGGCATTGGAGAGGGTACAGAGGAGGTTTACCAGGATGTTGCCTGGTATGGAGGGCAGGTCTTATGAAAAGAGGCTGAGGGATTTGAGGTTGTTTTCGTTAGAAAGGAGGCGGCTAAGAGGGGACCTTATCGAAACATATAAGATGATTAGAGGTTTAGATAGGGTGGACAGTGATAGCCTTTTTCCTAAGATGGAGAAAGCTAGCACGAGGGGACACAGCTTTAAATTAAGGGGTGATAGTTATAGGACGGATATCAGAGGTAGGTTCTTTACCCAAAGGGTGGTTCGGGAGTGGAATGCCCTGCCTGCAGCAGTTGTAGATGCGCCAAGTTTGGTGGCGTTTAAGAGGTTAGTTGATAAGTATATGGAAGAGAAGGGAATGGTTTAGTTTGGAGGGGCATTGCTTTTTATATTGGTCAGCGCAACATTGAAGGCCGAAGGGTCTGTTCTGTGCTGTAATGTTCTATGTTCTATGTTCTATGTAATCTAACTGAAAATCATTTGAAGTGTAGTACATGGCAGTTTCCCCAGATAACCTGACCAATCATTATTCCACAAACACCATCACTAGAACAGATTATCTGGACCCGGTCACATGGTGGTAAATTTACATGAATGTAAACTCTAGGGTCTAATCATATTGCCACTCATAACTTTACAAACCATTGCATTGTTATTTTTTTCACTTGCCATGGTATCAGCAAAACTTGGGTAAATTACTTTTTTCACCTCTATTCATGTTACTTCATGTCAAGTTTAAAATTAAAGGAACATTGAGGATTTCTAAAGTGAACCTTAAAAAAAAACAGTATTACATTGTGGTCAGTAAGTTGTGAGCTTGCTGGGCGCACATTTGCTGCTGTGTTTCCTACAACAATCACAGCAATTTACAAACTCCATCAGTGCCTGAGATTTCCTTCTCTAAAGGACATTCATGAACCAGATGAGTTTTTACACCAATTGACAATGACTTTGTGCTCATCAGTAGAGCTTTAATTCCAGAGTTTTATTGGATTTATGAGGGTGATATTGAGCCTGCAGTCGCTGTGTGCCAGATCCGTGGCGTGGGCTCAGGATCTGGTGAAACCCTAAAATTCCAAACCTTGCCTGTGAGGTCAGGATTTCTGATTTTCACCATCCTTCACCCTTCACAGTTAATTGACAATTAATTGTCTTCAATTACATTTGAAGACAAATGTAATCAACTTCTGTCCATAATGCGTCCTGAACCTGGTTTTAATATAATCAACCAACCTTCTCATGTATTTTTTTCATTTATTAGTGTCACAAGTAGACTTATATTAACACTGCAATAAAGTTACTATGAAAATACTCTAGTCGCCACACTCCGATGCCTGTTCGGGTACACTGAGGGAGGATTTAGCATGGCCAAAGCACCCAACCAGCACATCTTATGGACTGTGGGAGGAAACCAGAGCATTCAGAGGAAACCCACGTAGACACGGGGAGAACATGCAGATTCTGCAGATGCAGACACCCAAGCCAGGAACTGATTTTGGGTCCCTGGTGCTGTGAGGCAGCAGTGCTAACCACAGTGCCACTGTGCACCCTTGCTTCCCTTCTACTGTACATGTGGCACCTTGTGCCAATATGAAGTCTTGTTAATGCGGTTTGCAACAGCTTTTACCCAGATATGAACTTGCCGCAGGGGTCTCTCTGGGGGCGTAAATGTGAGTTTGGCCCCCAGGGCAAAGAGGCATGGCCAGGCAGCACCCGAACATTGCCCCTTGGCATCATGCTAACCTGGCACTGCCAAGCTGGGATGCGATGACCTAGTGATGTTCAGAGACAAGCCGGGGGGAGTGGTGGTGTTGGGGGTGGGGGGGTGGGGGGTGGATGCGGGAGTTGGGGGAGTTTTTTTTTTTGCTTTGGCTGGGGTATTAGGGAGAGTTACAGAACAAAGAGATCCAGGGGTACGTGTTCATCGGTCCTTGAAAGTGGAGTCACAAATGGACGGAATGGTGAAGAGGGCATTCGGCATGCTTGGTTTCATTGGTCAGGTTGTTGAATACAGGAGTTGGGACATCTTGTTGAAGCTGGGATTTACCAATGTGTTTAGGTCTCGCACCTCAAGATGATTCCGAAAATCAGCCCATTTTCTGTCAGACCCTGATACATTGATATTATTCATTAAGATTCCACTCTATATTCACCCTCTGGCGTGGAGCCAGAGGAAATGGGTGAGATATTAAATAAGTACTTTGTGTCACTATTCACCAAAGAGAAGGACTTGGTGGATGATGAGTCTGGGAAAGGATGTGAAGATAGTTTGAGTCATGTTGAGCTCAAAGGAGGAGGTTCTTCAGAAATATTGAGGTAGACAAGTCTCCGGGGCCTGATGGGATATACCCCAGAATACTGAGAGAGACAAAGGAGGAAATTGCTGGAGCCTTCAGAGAAATCTTTGTATCCTCACGGGCTACAGGGGAGGCCCCAAAGGATTGGAGAATAGCCAATGTTTTTCCTTTGTTTAAGAAGGGTAGCAAGAATAATCCAGGTAATTACAGGCCAGTGGTAGAGAAATTATTGGAGAGGTTTTTTGAGGCAGGATTTATTCCCACTTGGAAATAAGTCAGCATGTGAATGGAAAACCATGTCTCACAAAATTGATTGAGCTTTTTAAAGATGTAACCAAGAAGGTAGATGAGGGCAGTGCAGTTGATGTTGTCTACATAGACAAATGTGAAATAATGCATTTTGTAAGGTCTAATACAAATAGGAAATATACAGTAAATAGCAGAGCTCTTAGGGATATTGATAGGCAAAGGGATTTGGGTGTGCAGGTCATTGAAAGAGGCAATGCAGGTGGAGAAAGTAGTCAAGAAGGCAAACAACATTGAGTTTAAAAATTGGAAGAGTCAATTACCGGGGGCATAGGTTTAAGGTACGAGAGGCAAGGCTTGATGTAGATGTATGAGACAAGTTTTTTACACATAGGGTGATGGGTGCCTGGAACCCGTTGCCAGGAGAGGTTGTGGAAGCAGATACCATTGTGACTTTTAAGGGGCATCTTGACAAATACATGGATAGGATGAGAATAGAGGGATATGGTCCCTGGAAAGGTAGGGGATTTTAGTTCAGTTGGACAGCATGTTTGTTGCAGGATTGAAGGGCTGAAGGCCCTGTACCTGTGTTGTAATTTTCTTCTTTTTTTTATATTTCACTATCCGTCATGGTGGGATTTGAACCTGGATCCCTAAAGCATTACACTAGATCTCTGGATTACTAATCCAGTGAAAGCACCACTAGGCTACCACTACAGAGCATTTTATAGATATGCTGCCAGTGTGTGTCGGTGTTGGAGAGGGTGAATGTTTGGGAATGTGGTGCCAGTCAAGCAGGGCTGCTTTGTCTTGGGTGGTGTTGGTTTTTAAGTGCTGTTGGAACTGCACCCATCTAGGCAAATGGAGAGTATTCCATCACTTTGTGCCTTGTAGATGACAAACAGGCTTTGAGGAGTCAGGAGATCAGTTACTCGCTGCAAGATTCCAGCCTCTGACCTGTTCTGGCAGCTGCTGTGGTCTATGTGCTTGGGTCCCAGTTCGGTTCCTGCTCACTGGTGTGGAGAATGATGTTATATAAATGCAAGTTCTTTATTTCATTGACTATCAGTCACGTCGGCAGCATTCCAGCCGGAAGGAATCTTCAGTGTGTGGACTGCCTGCTGCTCAGTTCAGGAGCATGTTAATTCTGCCCTGCTCTCTCTCTCTCTCTCTGCCTTCATCAATCCATCTGATCAATAAACATCTTGCAGGACTGATCAGATTCACTCGGCAATCAGAGTTTTGGAGCTTGCCATCCAGAAAGCTCCAGGAAATAAAAAGAATATAAACTTCATTTGGATCATCAACAATCACAGTGACTGGAGACGACTGGAGATTTTAAAATTGCATTTTACAATGTGGGATCTGCCAGTGAATAAAATTAGTGGGGGTGGGGAATGTGGGGGTAGGGGGGTGAATACTAACCCACTCTTCCCCTCTCAGCAGGAATGACATATAGCAAAGCTCACAATTGTCTCTCTGTTCAGTATCTTGGAATCATAGAATCCTACCGTGCAGAAAGAGGCCGTTCAGCCCATCGAGTCTGCACTGACCCACCCAGGACCTATCCCTGTAACCCCATGCATTTACCCTAGCTAGTTCCCCTGGTATTAAAAGGCACTTTAGCATGTTCATGCACCTAACTAGCACATCTCCCAGACTGTGGGGGGAAACCGAAGCACCCGGGGGAAACCCACACAGACACGGGAAGAGTGTGCAAACTTCACACAGACAGTGACCTGAGCCGGGAATCAAATCCCGATCTCTGGCAGCTTGAGGCAGCAACATTCACCACTGTGCTATCGTGTCACCCACCTATCTCTCTCTATTGCACTTGGTAAGACTGGAGTCAGCAGAGATTGTCGACTTTTCTCTGTGAAATATAAATGAACACCTAGAACCAGATCTATAAACACTTCTCTCCGTTCTCAATAGCCTCCCCACTAACCCATCATCTCCCCATTTTATTTAATTACCCTGTATATTCCCTGGGATGGTACAATGGCACAGTGGTTAGCACTGTGGCCTCACAGCACCAGGGACCATGGTTCAATTCCTGCATCAGGTCACTGTCTGTGTGGACTTTGTACGTTCTCCCAGTATCTGCATGGGTTTCCTATCACTGTCCAAAGCTGTGTAGGCCAGGTGAATTGGTCACGTTAAATTGCCCCTTAGTGCCCAAGATTAGTGGGAATTAGCTTGGGATATGTGTGGGTAATGGGGATAGGACAGGGGAGAGGATCTGGGTAAGATATGTGTCAGGGCTGGTGCACCCTTGATGGGCTGAATGGCCTCTTTCTACACTGCAGGGATTTTATGGTTGCTAGGCAATATCTCCCAGTTGCATTGTGGATTTGAGGGGAGCTCAATTTGCCCAGTGACTGTGAGTGCCAATCTGGGCTGCACATAATGGAACATTAGCAACATTTAAGAGGCACCTGGATGGGTACATGAATAAGGAGGCAATAGAGGGGATACGGACCAAGGGCAAACGGGTTTTTCTTAGTTTAATTAAGGCATCATGTTCAGCACAGGCTTGGAGGGCTAAGTGGCCTGTTCCTGTGTTGTGCTTTTCTTTGTTCTTTGGTCTCACCTTAACCCTGTACCCTCTTGTAGTCAATCCTTCCACCCTCAGTATAAGTCTCTGACTATCCACCCTGTCTATGTCTCTCATAACCTCTACCAGATCTCCCCTCAGCCTCCATCTTTCCAATGAAAACAATCCTAGTTCATTTAAGACGAAAGATAAAAGTTCTAATGAAGGGTCATCTAGTCTCGAAACATTGGCTCTGTTCTCTCCCCATAGACGCTGTCAAACCTGCTGAGATTTTCCAGCATTTACTCTTTTTGTCCTAGTTTATTGAACCTCTCAGTATGGATTGAGTACAAACACCAAAAAGACAAAAGAAAAAGTAGTCGGAAGGAATACATCAGAAGAAACTGGAGTGAAGATTGAAGTGATGGTATCGCAGTGAACACGAGCTAAGTTTGTTTATTTAGGAAGAATGATAATAGAAGATGGATTGTCAAAGTCAAAAGGAGTTACAGAGAGTCAGAAGCAATTTCACAAAGGTGAGTGATGTGTCAACAACAAAAAAAACTCAAGCTTGTAACAAGAAGAAAAACTCACAAGATGTTGCAGTCTGTCCAGTTTCCTGCACTTGCTCAGAAATTCAGACAATAAATAATGATCTGGGGAGAAAGAACTTTTGAAATATAGACACTAAGACATTTGCTAAAATTCCCCGTATAGAACAAATGAAGACGTGTTTGGAATTGCAAAACAAAAAGAACACTAAAGAGTGACATCCAGAATAGAAAATTTATCCCGAGCTGAAAAATTACAGAGATCTCCCTGCGAGGGCACAGGGGTGACCTGATGCTCATGTCTAGATGTCCAGAATTGCTTCCTGTATCTCAGCCATCGCAAACTGAGATTATCCCCACTCCAATTCCTAACTTTGTGTAGAAGTAGGCCTTGTAGTTTTATAGGATCCTCCAACTCAGGCTGTGATCCCACCACGATGCGGGAATGGGTAACGGTGCAAGAGCAATGCTGTGGTTCATTGGGATAAAGAACAAAGAAAATTGTCACACAGGAACAGGTCCTTTAGCCTTCCATGTGACCACTGATTGGTGAGGATCCATTGACTGGAGCAAGGAGGCCTCTTCAGTGCTGTTGGAGAAAGGCCAGGTCGGAAATGAATCTACAGCAGCAAAATGAGGGGTTAACCGAGGCCTGATGTGTGACACGGAACAGTCGCAGATACATGAAGATGGCACAAGGAGAGTGGGACTGCCAAGGCAGCAGCAACTAAAGGAAATGGGGGGGGGGGGAGCTATCATCTCCAGGAGTCTTTTACAGCTCTCCTTGTGGTCTGGGTGGAGCAGAAGTGTTTCTTTGCCACCATTGCACCAAAACATCCTTCAAGATTACCATCAACTTCCCGCTCTGTCCACACCCCGTCCCAAGCAGTGGGTTCTGATCCGCTCCCAATTGTGAAGCCTTCTCAGATATCAACATGCTGGTTGGAAAGTGGAAGAAAACAAGAGATATTGCAGTTAAATTGGGCGTCACCTCTGTGTCTAATGGCTTTCTGAAAATCCCCCCTCATCCTCGCTCCCCCAGCTACACTCTGCCAAGGCAACACTCACTCATCAACAACCTCACCAGCCACACAACACTCCCCGCAACCTCTCCTTTTCAGAGGTTATCAATGTGGGGTTTTTAAATGTTCCCCATCGTAACTGCAACAGAAATCACCAAAAATGGTTAGTGACATAATTGCTTTATAAAAGCTCTGAAGTAGCTGCTCTTTGTATAGAGCAGGCAGGAACTGGGATCTTTCACCATAAATCAATCCAACTCGAATGTTATTTTGTAATCCGTTGCTTGAAGTTCCAGTTCTTGTTTGGAATTCTCAGAATATTATGGGCTGTGATGAACTCCGAGACCTAATTCATCTTCTGTAGAGCTTCAGTCAAACATTAAGGAGAGGCTGAGTTTACTGAACTGATCGTGTCTCTACGATGTCCAACCATGAAAGGAAGCTGCCATTTGCTAAGCCTTGTTGATATTAGAGCACAGACAGGAATAATGCTCATTGCATCCTCCTCAAACACCCCAGCACTTTGCACTCAGTGAATTAATAGTGACAGGTACCATTTTGTCTTTAAAAAAGCAGTGACATGGCTAAGATGGGTATAGAGGGATATGGGCCAGAATATGGGCAACTAGGACTGACTTAGTGGTTTAAAAAACTGCATGAGCACTTTGGGCCAAAGGGCCTGTTTCCATGCTGTAAACCTCGATAACTCTATTGGTATTTGTTACATGGTTGGGAGATGGTCAGTGATTGACCATTTCACCTGCAGCGCGATCCCAAAAGTGCCCCATGACGTGTGAACAGTGTTTCTGTTCTGGGTTTTGTTGTTTGAGGGGCAAATGTTGATTGAGACTCATTGAAGATTTCTCTGTACTTTAATGGGTCTTATTCGCATTGCACGCAGGCCATCCTGCTGCACTGTTTCTTTGGACGGTCAGTCACATTGCTCTGTTCACTCCCCCATAAACCTTGTAAAATTTTAAGACACTTATCTGATTTGTTTTTGTAAGTTCCTGTTGAATCTGCTCCCACCACCGCTTCAGGCAGTACCTTCCAGATGTTTTTGTGAGACTTTAGCAATGCTGGCTGCTCAGTATTTATTATCCAGCCCTAGTTGCCCTTGAACTGAGTGGCTTGCTAGGCTATTTCAGAGGGCAGTTAAGAGTCAACCACATTGCTGTGGCTTTGGAGTCACATGTGGGCCAGACTGGGTAAGGATGGCAGATTTCCTTCCCTAAAGGACATTAGTGAACCAGGTGGGTTTTTCCTGACAATGGTTCCATGGTTATCAATAGATTCTTAATTCCAGATATTATTTATTGAATTGTAAATATTTACCTATCAATCATCTGATCCTCTGTTCTAATTCATTTGAGTTTATCTGTAACGCATTAATCCACCTGATCCTTGTATGCTTCATTCCTGCCGGTAGCCATATAAACTCAGAGAATGAATAGCTGTATCACTGAGGGAGTTACTTTAATTCTTCACGTCAAGTTGTGATGACAGTAATAAATATAACAGTCAAGTTTCATTCTCATCATATACAGGGCAATTTCAATCTATAACTTTTAGCCTGTCTCATAATTCATGCTGTTAATATCGGTATAATGGGTATGTTATTTATGATTTGGAAGATGAGTAAGGCCGCATTGTAAAGGAGCTGACCTTGCATAACTTACAACATTAAAAAAATAGCGTTTCAGAGGATGGAGAAGCTGGGATTTGTTCCCTTAGTGCAGAGAAGATGAAGTGAAGAAGTGACAGAGATGTTCAAAATCATAATTGGCTTTGATGGGATTAAAAAAAGAGATATTGTTTCCAGTGGGTGACACGGTCGCACAGTGGTTCGCACTGCTGCTTCACAGCTCCAAGGACCTGGGTTCAATTCCTGGCTTGGGTCACTGTCTGTGTGGAGTTTGCACATTCTCCTCGTGTCTGCGTGAGTTTCCTCCAGATGCTCTGATTTCCTCTCGCAGTCTAAAATATGCGGATTAGGTTGATTGGCCATGCTAAATTGACCACAGATGCATAGGTTAGAGAGGATTAATGGGTAAAATATGTACGGATTGGGGGCAGGGCCTGAGTGGGATTGTGGTCAGTGCAGACTTGATGGGCTGAAGGTCCTCTTTCTGTACCGTAAGGATTTTATGATTCAGTGGCAGGAGAGATGGTGTCCAGAAGGCATCTGTAATTGGCAAAAAAGTGAGAACGGGAAAAGGAACATTTTTTTTTTAGAAGTATAGAAACTAGAAGCAGGAGGAGGCCATTTGGCCCATCAAGTCTGCTCCATCGCTCATTATGATCAAGACTGATCAGTCGATGTTTTTATGACCTGTGTAGGTTGACTAGATATTGTGAATATGGTGATCTCAAAATGGATCTAATTTGAGAGTAAATTATAGTTTACTAAAGACAGTTAACCGACTGCAATCCTAGCAAGACTTAGCTTGGGAGGAAGTGAGGAGGAAAGCTTCTCAGGAAGGGATAAACCAACCATGGCTAACCAAGGAGGATAAGGAAAGTTTGAAGTTGAATGAAAAAGCACATAAGGAGGCAAAAATCAGCAATAGCCCTGAAGACTAGGAGAAATTCAAAATCCAACAAAGGACTACAGAGATAATTAAGAGAGAGAAAATAAACTACACAAAAACTAGTGAGAAAGATACAAACTGACAGTCAGATTTTCTTTAAATATATAAAAATGAAAAGAGGGGTCAAAGTGAACATGGCCATTTAGATTTTAACCAAAGGAGATAGTTATGGGGAGCAAAGAAATGACAGAAGAGTTAAACAAATATTATGCATCATTCTTACGCTGGAAGATACTTTGAATATCTCATTAATACTAAAGAATATTGGGGGGAGGGGAGGAAGAGGAATTAAGTGCCAACACCATCACTAGCGATCATTTTCTTCCAAATCGTTGATATATATTGCAAACAACAAAGGTCCCAGCACTGATCCCTGAGGAACACCACCTGTCACAGCCCTCCATTCAAAAACACACCCTTCCACTGCTCCCCTCTGTCTTCTATGTCCGAGCCTGTCCTTGCCAGCTCACCTCTGATCCCATGCGACTTTACCTTCTGCACCAGTCTTCCATGAGGGACCGTGTCACAGGTCCATATAGGCAATACCCACTGCCCTACCCTCATCATTCATCTTCCTCACTTACTTAAAAAACTCAATCAAGTTAGTGAGGTACAAAAACCATGTTGCCTCTCACTAATACGTCCACTTATTTCCAAGTGGGAGTGAATCCTGTCTCGAAGAATCGTCTCCAATAATTTCTCTACCA
>JAGIQG010000003.1:5234329-5369329 GCA_024679065.1 Sphyrna mokarran | reverse complement strand
GGATGCGTAAATTAGCGGAATTAGTGAGTACAATATGGGGGGGGTAGGGCCTAGGTGGGATTGTGCTCGATGGGCCGAAGGGCCTCTTTCTGCTCTGTGGGGTTTCTATGATCATTGTGGGAAAACGCAGGAAAACCTCAGCAGGTCTGGCAGCATCTGTAAGGAGAGAAAAGAGCTGATATTTCGAGTCCAGACAACCCTTTGTCAAAGCTAAAAGGCAGAGAAAGTGGGAGATATTTATACTGTGGGGGGAGGGAATGAAAGATGAGTCATTGTCACAGAAACCCAGGGAAAGGCTGCTAATGGCAGTCCCCAGAGAGAATAAAAGGAATGAATGGCCAAAGGCAGAGAAGCTGATATTAGAGGATAAACTGTGTAGACTCATTTTAGTTTATTTGCTGTTTGGCCATTAACAACTTCTATTCTCTCTACGGGCTGCCATTAGCAGCCTTTCCCCGGGTTTCTGTGGCTATGACTCATCTTTCATTTCCTCACCCCACAGTATGAATATCTCGCACTTTCTCTGCCTTTTAGCTTTGACAAAGAGTCACCTGGACTGGAAAACCAGCTCTTTTCTCTCCTTACAGATGCTGCCAGACCTGCTGAGATTTTCCAGCAATTTCCCTTTTGGTTTCCGATTCCAGCATCCGCAGTAATTTGCTTTTATTAACATCATTGTGCCAGTCAAGTGAGAAAGAAAAACAGATCAATTTGGGCACCTTTTCACTGGTACACCACCTTGCCAATGCTGGCAGAGAGCTCCCACTGCGCAGAGCCTGAGTGACTCACTTAAATAACACATAAGCATCTCTTCCCACTTCTTCCGTATTTGAAAAGTGGTGGGCTGGATTGTGGGGGAGGGTGGGACTGGGGGGGGGAGGATTACTGGAGAGTTCCAGTGTGAGGGGAGACTACCCGGAAAGCCTTGGCAATCCATGACCTACCGCAGGGACCCTGTTGCCAATGGCAGTTTCTGTTGCATTGACATCACCTTCAATGGTACCTTGTTCGGGTCTGCCTGACTGACTCCAAGTTCCCCCAGAGCCCACTTACCCCTTAGCCATCATTGCAACCTCAGCCTGCAGGCGCAATCCCAGCACTGGCCAGCATTCCCAGTGGCGCTGCTGAGCTCTCTGTGTGTGGGTCCCGGTCAGGGGAGGGCATTGTCCCTATTGTAGATGGCAGCCCCGCTTGCTACCATTTCATTTGCTGTTGGAATGAGGGTGTGACCCTGCTGTATATCTGATGTAAAAACAATGAGGAAGGTTGATCATCTTGGAGAAGGTTGAGACATTAGAGATAGCAACATAGAACATAGAAAACATAGAAAAACTACAGCACAATACAGGCCCTTCGGCCCACAAAGTTGTGCCGAACATATCCCGACCTTAGAGATTACGAGGTTTACCTGTAACCCTCTATCTTACTAGGTTCCATGTACTTATCCAAAAAGACCCTATCGAATCCGCCTCCACCACCATTGCTGGCAACCCATTCCACGCACCCACCATCCTCTGAGTGAAGAATTTACCCCTGACGTCTCCTCTGTACTTGCTCCCCAGCACCTTAAACCTGTGTCCTCCTGCAGCGACCATTTCAGCCCTGGGAAATAGCCTCTGACTATCCACTCAATAATGTCTTTAAAATAATGATCTTTAAAATAATGAAGGTTTTCAGTAGGGTAGACAGACAGAAAATGTTTCCACTTGTGAAGGGAGACCAAAAGTAGTGGCTGTAAAGATAGGGTAATTACAAACCAATCCGAAAGGGATTTTCTTTCACCAGAGAGTGGCGAGACTGTGGAACTCATTCCCATACAGGGCGGTCAAGGTGAAGAGTGTAGAAAAGAAAGCCAGATAAAACAAATGAGTGAGAACAAAATGGAATGAGATGGTGATGGAGTGAGTTGAAGAGTGTTAGGAGGAGAACCTTGTGGATAAAGACTATCTGGTCCCATTGGTTCAAAGGGCTTTTATCTGTAGACTCTGTGTAAAGAAAAAGCAGGAAGGGATGTCCCAAGGCATGGTACATTGGGGAGACCATGCAGACGCCATGATAACAGTGAAGGAATACCGCTCAACAATCACCAGACAAGAGCGTTCTCTTCCAGTCAGGGAACACTTCAGCGGTCACGGACATTCAGCCTCTGATTTTTGGGTACGTGTTCTCCAAGGCGACCTTCATGACACATGCCAACGCAGAATCGTTGAGCAGAGACTGATAGCCAAATTTCATGCACACGACAATGACCTAAACAGGGATCTTGGGTTCATGTCACACTATCTGTAACGCCCACAACGTGCCACAGCTTGCAAAATCTCACTAACTGTCCCTGTCTGGAAACAATACATATCTCTTTAACCTGTGCTTAAAGCTCTCTCCACTCACATTGTCTGTACCTTTAAGACTTGATTACTTGTAAAGACTCACATTCCAACCATTATTTTGTAAATTGAGTTTGTGTCTTTATATACCCTGTTTGTGAATAGAACTCCCACTTACCTGATGAAGGAACAGCGCTCTGAAAACTTGTGGCTTGTGCTACCAAATACACTGTTGGACTTTCACTGTCCAACAGTTAACTTATTAAACAAAAAGAGATAGGGCAGAAACAAGGGAGCAGATGTTTTGCTGTAGAATCACTCCAGTGCAGAAGGAGCTCATTTGCCCCGTTTAAGCAGATCTAAGAAAGAGCATCTATTCCAGGCCATCCCTCCTGCCCGAGTCCAATAACATCATGGGATTTATCATGGTCAGTCCACCCAATCCGCACATATCTGGGAGATGTAGGAGAAAGCCAGAACATCTGGAGGAAACCCACACAGACATGGGGACAATGTGCAAACTCTACACAGACAGTGACCCAAGCCAGGATTGAACCCAGGCCCCTGACACTGTGAGACAGCAGTGTTAATCACCGTGCCACCCACATCTTGATGATACCAGCTTGAATTCTCAGCCCCAGAACTAAAAGATCCCAGTTTTCCTCTCACTCTTTCGCCAAGAGGAGAAATGATAACTCCAGAGCAGCTTCCATTAGTTAAATCCTGACTCACATCCAGAACTCCCCGGGGGCCTTGGAACATATTTGTACGTCCTTGTTAATCAGTAACAGTAACAATAACCCCAGGGTCATTGTCAGGTGGCTTATCTCAAAGCACAATTTCTATTATTGAAATCAAAGAAAGTAATAAAATTCCATTAAGTTGGGATTGTTGAAATTTAAACTGTGGCCAGTTTGTAAATCCTGACATGGATTGCATTAATAAAGACTCAGCGCTCCTTTGAACTCCTTGTTCAGTTTTTAGGGTGTGATAGTTTAGTTAAGTTTGTAGTTTGTAACCTCATATCTCAGTTATGTACATGCCAAGGCACTGCAGAATATTATCGAGCAAGAGGGTTAGAGAATCAGGCTGGATAAATTGAGTTAAACATGGAAATTAGAAGCAGTAATAGAATCGGCCCGTCGAGCCTGCTCCACCATTCATTTTGATCATGGCTGATCATCAAATTCAATATCCTGATTCCCCCTTTCTCCCCTATCCCTGATCACTTTAGCCCCAAAAGCTAATTCTAATTTCTTCTTAAAATCAAACAACGTTGTGGTCTCAATTACTTTCTGTGGTGATGAATTCCACTCATTCAGCACTCCCTAAGTGAAGACATTTCTCCTCAATTCTAAAATGTTTACCCTTTATCCTCAAACTCTGACCCCTAGTTCTGGACTCCCCCACCACTGGGAATATTCTTTCTGAATCTACTCTGTCTAACCTTGTTAGAATTTTATAAGTTTCTATCAGATCCCCTTTTGCTCTTCTAAACTCCAGTGAATATAACCCTAACTGACTTAGTTTTTCGTCATGTGACAGACTTGCCATCCCAGTAAATCTTTTCTGCACTCCTCTATGGCAAAGGTATCCTTCCTCAAATAAGGCCACCAACACAGCACACGGTAGCCTCATCAATGTCCTATACTTGCTGGTTTGAATTATAAGGGGAAGCTGGATAAGACTGGGACTTTTTTCTCTGGAACATAGAAGGCAGAGGGGTAATCTTAAAGAGATCTGTAAAATAATGAGGGATAGATTAGCTAGATAGTCACTATCTTTTCCCAAAGGCAAGGGGAATCTAAAACTAGAGGGCATAGGTTTAAGGTGAGAGGGGAGAGATATAAAAGTATCCAGAGGGGCAATTGTTTTACACAGAGGGTGGTGAGTGTCTGGAACAAGCAGCCAGAGGCAGTAGTAGAGGTGGGTACAATTTCATCTTTTAAAAAGCATTTAAGAAGTTACATGGCTAAGATGGGTACAGAGGGATATGAGCCAAATGCAGGCAATTGGGATTAGTTAGGGGTTTAAAAAAAGAAGGGTGGCATAGGCAAGTTGGGCCGAAGGGTCTGTTTCCATGCTATAAACCAATATGACACTACACAATTGCAGCCAAACATCTCTATCACTATACTCAAATCTCTCTGATTTGCCTTTTTTACTGCTGCTGTACCTGCGCGCTTACTTTCAACAACTGATGCAAAAGGACTTGAAGGTCTTGTTGAATACCCACTTCTCTCAATTTAAGATACAGATCACATAGGGTCTTATTGAAAGAGGCAACATATCAATTTTAAATTTCTTCTCCTTGTTTTTTTCTCTCTCTGTGACCTCATTCCCCCATCTCTGTAAAAACCTGCAGCCCCATCATCTCTGAGACCTTCACACTCTGTGCCAGTCTCTTGCAGCTACAGTTACAGAACATGAGGCTGTGCCTGGACCAAAACGCCAGAAATCCCTCCTTAAATCTCACTTGCTATCTCCCCTTTTCTCCTTTAAGGCACGTCCGGGAAAAGCTCCCTGTCATGGGAATCATAACGGTGGGGCGCAGACTATGCAAAGGGCCGTTGACCTCAGGCGGGAGTTTCCTGTTTTGGGAGTGAGTGCGGCTGGAAAATCTCCACCGTCACATCACTTGCTGTCAGAGGAGCTCATCAAGTTTATTATTGTCATAATTTACATTAACATTGCAGTGAAGTTACTGTGAAAATCCCCTAGTCGCCACACTCCAGCACCTGTTCGGGTACACTGAGGGAGAATTTAGCATGGCCAATGCAACCGAACCAGCACATCTTTCCCACTGTGGGAGGAAACCAGGGCACTTGGAGGAAACCCACGCAGACACAGGGAGAATATACAAATTCAGCACAGACACTGACCCAAGCTGTAATTGAATCTGGGTCCCTGGTGCTGTGAGGCAGCAGTGCTAATCACTGTGCCACTCTTTTACTCACATTTTATAATGGGGGAGTGAGGGTGAAGAATTGTCCGGTTGTTTATGCTGGCAGGTTTTCTGTGGTGAATTGAGACATGGGATGGAAATTATTGTCTTCACTGGCAGCGGTGACAGGGGGACTGGAGGGGGGGGTGGTGAGAGTGATGGGCGGAGGGATGGGGGAGTGAGGGCCGGGGGGTGGGGGGGTAAATAAAATTGCAGCCTTGATAGCGCTCTCAACTGTGTCCGATCCATCCCCCAGGCCACTGCTCTCACCCCCTGTCTCTTTCCCAGAACCAGGATTGGATTCCCCCTTAGAACATAGAACATTACAGCACAGAACAGGCCCTTCGGCCTTCGATGTTGTGCCGACCAATATAAAAAGCAATGCCCCTCCAAACTAAACCATTCCCTTCTCTTCCATATACTTATCAACAAACCTCTTAAACGCCGCCAAACTTGGCGCATCTACAACTGCTGCGGGCAGGGCATTCCACTCCCGAACCACCCTTTGGGTAAAGAACCTACCTCTGATATCCGTCCTGACACTGATCACTGACAGTGATCCCAGTGCAGATCCCCAGTGAACAACATTGATCACAAAGCAGATCATCAATGATCCCAGTCATCCCAGGAATCATTCACAGGGAACATTATTGCCAATCTGACAAGCATTCCTTAACTCCTTTCCTCTTTTGTAGCTATCAATCCGATGGTTAATCCATGGATCGATCCATCCATCCATCTATTGAACGCCTGTCCATCCATCCCTGCCTGTCAGTGCCAGGTGATCTGTACTGGGATCACTATTGGTTCCTGGCGATCTGCATTGCAATGCTGTTGGTTCCTGGAGGGATCTGGTGGGATCACTGTTATTCCCTGGGGAGATCTGCTGGATCACTGTCAATGACTGGGGAGATCTGGTGGGAATACTGTCAGTCCACCATTGTCTACCATCCATTAGGATCCTTCCTTTAGGAAGGAAATCCTTACCTGGTCTGGCCTATATGAGACTTCAAAGCCATAGCAATGTGGTTAACTCCTAACTGCTCCTCGCCGATGGCCTGTTAGGGTATCAGTTATATTCAAACAGCAGCACCTGCCCCCATCTTGGTTTCTGCCTTCACCTCAACTGAATTAACTAATTCTGTAAATGCACTCTCTCCCACCCAATCCCCAATTCCCGGTACAGGTCCCCAGGGATTGACAGTGATCCCAGCACAGCTCACCAGGGGCTGACAGTGATCCCAGCAGATCTCCCCAAGAAGCAACAGTCATCGCAATGCAGATCCCCAGGAACCAACAGTGATCCCAGCACAGGTCACCCAGGACTGACAGTGATCCCAGTGCAGATCCCCACCACCCCTTAATTTAAAGCTGTGTCCCCTCATGCTAGCTTTCCCCATCCTAGGAAAAAGGCTATCACTGTCCTTGTCCTCAATTTTCACCCCACCAGCCTTCGCAATCAAAGGATCATCCTCCACCATTTCCGCCAACCCCAGCACGATGTCACAACTTGACATATCTTCCCCCCACTCCCCTGTCAGCATTCCACGGGGACCATTCTCTCTGGGACATTCTGGTCCACTCCTCCATTGCCCTCAACATCTCACCCCCTGCTCACGGCACCTTCCTTTGCAATTGTAGAAGGCTGAAGAGCTGCCCTCTATCTCTTCCCTGCTCACTACCCCAGGGCTTAAATATTCTTTTCAGGTGAAAAAGTAAAGACCCAGTCCATTTTTTAATAAGAGAATTTTTAAATGATGGGAAACCTGTACATAAAAGAAATAAAAAGACTTCTAAAATTTGTTTTTTAATGTTTATACTGTTAATGTGAAAACAGTGATTTTTTTTAGAGGTTAAAGTCTCCAACACATTAATAATGTTACGCAGAGATTCCATCAGTAATCTTCAGAGCGGCTGGAAAAGTTGGGAAGCCTTGTTGTAGATTCCAAGGAAATAGAATAAGAGGGAGGAGGAGAACAGCAATGAGGGATGGCTTGAAAATTGAAGAATATTTTTGCAAATGGAAATGTGTAGAGAGGCATCTGTGAACCAAGGAGCAGAGCTCAGGAAAAGCACTCACCGTGATGATGACAATGAACATTCGCATTTGTTTAGAACAAAAATTCAGAATTATCTGGTGCAAAAAAATTGGAAAAGTTGCAAAAAACCCACAGATCAGTCAGATCTGTGGAAGAGAAAAGTAAATTTTAAGCATTACCTCAGCAAAAGGTTTAAGACTTTTGATACAAGGCCGAATGAGAACTGGAGACAATGATCATGAAATAGGAGTGATAGATGGATGGATAACCAATGGATGGTAGACGATGGTGGACTGACAGTATTCCCACCAGATCTCCCCAGTCATTGACAGTGATCCAGCAGATCTCCCCAGGGAATAACAGTGATCCCACCAGATCCCTCCAGGAACCAACAGCATTGCAATGCAGATCGCCAGGAACCAACAGTGATCCCAGTACAGATCACCTGGCACTGACAGGCAGGGATGGATGGACAGGCGTTCAATAGATGGATGGATGGATCGATCCATGGATTAACCATCGGATTGATAGCTACAAAAGAGGAAAGGAGTTAAGGAATGCTTGTCAGATTGGCAATAATGTTCCCTGTGAATGATTCCTGGGATGACTGGGATCATTGATGATCTGCTTTGTGATCAATGTTGTTCACTGGGGATCTGCACTGGGATCACTGTCAGTCCTGGGTGACCTGTGCTGGGATCACTGTTGGTTCCTGGGGATCTGCATTGCGATGACTGTTGCTTCTTGGGGAGATCGGCTGGGATCACTGTCAGCCCCTGGTGAGCTGTGCTGGGATCACTGTCAGCCCCTGGGGACCTGTACCGGGAATTGGGGATTGGGTGGGAGAGAGTGCATTTACAGAATTAGTTAATTCAGTTGAGGTGAAGGCAGAAACCAAGATGGGGGCAGGTGCTGCTGTTTGAATATAACTGATACCCTAACAGGCCATCGGCGAGGAGCAGTTAGGAGTTAACCACATTGCTATGGCTTTGAAGTCTCATATAGGCCAGACCAGGTAAGGATTTCCTTCCTAATGTATGAGTGATACATTATTTCCTTCCTAATGTATGAGTAATGTAATCAAATTACAAATTAGGAGGAATTTCTTTGCACAGGATGTGGAATGGTTGATATAGAAATTGTTGGTGCATTAACATGGAGGCCTGATGAACAGTTGAGGGAGAAGGAATAGAGGGATGAGGGACACAAGGCAGTGAGCGGTAATTAGGGTGGGGGGAGGTTTGTAATAGTATGAACACTGGCATAGACCATGTGGGAGCAGGGGTGTAATCTATTAGAGCAGATGAACAGTCACAAAGAACAAACTTTCTAACAGGTTCCAAGCCAACAGGAGAGGCAGGGGAGAGGACAAACACGTGAATGTTTGCGTGTTATTAACCACACAGTCCACTGAAAAGATAAAAGACGCCAGAGACGGATCAATGGCTGAGATGTTCTTTACATCGAACAATGGAAAAGCTCATAAAATGAAACCTAGATCGTCAGACAGACAAAGGATTCGTGAGTAAGGAAGGCAGTGGGAGGTGGCCCGAGGGAGATTGGAGATAGTGGGTCCGCCAACGCTGAAATCAGAAATGATTGGAACTCTTAAATGGAGTTAAAGAAGCTACAGCATAGGAAGAGACCATTCTGTCCATTGTGACTGTGATAGCTCTGAGAGACCAACTTAGCTAGCCCCATTCTCTTGCTCCTCCCTGTGGCCCTACAAACTTTGGCTCTGCAGGTAACTAACCAAATTGTTTTTGAAAATCATGATTGAACCTGAGTCTACCAGACTCACAGGCAGAGCCACCCAGATCCCAACCAAAATTTGATTTAATTTATTATTGCCACACGTATTAGCACACAGTGAAAAGTATTTTTTCTTGCGCACTGTACAGACAAAGCATACCATTCATAGAGAAGGAAAGGAGACAAAGCAGAATGTAGTGTTACAGTCATAGCTAGGGTGTAGAGAAAGATCAATTTAATGCAAGGTAGGTCCAATCAAAAATCTGACAGCAGCAGGGAAGAAGCTGTCCTTGAGTCAGTTGGTACGTGACTTCAGATTTTTGTATCTGAAGAAGGTGGAAGAGAGAATATCCGGAGTGCGTGGGATTCTTAATTATGCTGTCTGCTTTGCTGAGGCAGCGGGAAATGTAGACAATAAATAAAAAGGTAGAGAACAGTTAAAAATTAAATAAAATGAAAACAAAGGGGTTGAGATGGGATGAAGCTAATCATCTGAAGTTGTTGAATTCGATATTGAGACCAGAAGGCTGTAAAGTGCGAGCCAGAAGATGAGATGCTGTTCCTCCAGTTTGTGTTGAGTTTCACTGGAACGCTGCAGCGGGCTAAAGACAGACATGTGGGCATAGGAGCAGGATCATATATTAAAATGGCAAACAATAGAAAAATCAGAGTCCTAATTGTGCACAGATTGAAGGTGCCCAGTAAAGTGAACACCCAGTCTATGTTTTGTCTCTCCGACATAGAGGAGACCACATTGGAGGCAGAGAATGCAATAGACCAAATTGGAAGAGGTGCAAGTGAAATCCTGCTTAACCTGGAATAAGTATTTTGGACCTTGGATCGTAAGAATGGAAGAGGTAAAGAGACAGGTGTTACCCTTGTGCGATTGTGTGGGAGGGTGCCGTGGGTGATGAGAGAGATGTTGGATATAGTGGAGGATGGACTAGGTTATCCCAGAGAGAATGGCCTCTGAAAAATGCTGACAGGGGAAATGAAAGGAAGATGTGTTTGATGGTGGCATCACATGAAGTTGGTGAAAATGGAGGAGGATTATGTTTTGCATGCGGAAGCTGGTGGGGTGAAATGTGAGAACAAAGGGAACTCCTTATTCTGGAAGGGAGGGGAGGGGGTGAAGATAGTGGCATGGGAGACGGACTGCACACTGTTCAGGAACCTGTCAACAACTGTAAGTGGGAAACCAGGTTGAGGAAGAAGGAGCACGTATTAGAAACACCATTTTGGAAAGTGGCATCATCGGAACAAATGCAATAGAGATGAAGGAGCTGAGAGAGAGGCATGGAGTCCTTATAGGATGTAGTGTGCCAAGAGTTGTAGTCTGGATAGCTGTGGGAGTCAGTGGGCTTGTAGTAGATATTGGTAGATAGTCTATTGACAGAAATGGAGACTGAAAGGTCAAAGAAGAGAAGGGAAGGTCTGAGATGGACCAGGTGAAGGCGTTGGAGAGAGAAACTGGAAATAAAGGTGATGAATTTTTCCAGGTCCAGACAAGAGCTTGAAGTGGCACCAAAATAGTCTGAACCATTTGCTTTTCTTCATTTTTCCCTTGGTTCTTTTGAGAATCATTTAAAAAATGCTCTCTGATTCTCCATCCTTTCACCAATGGGAACATTTCCTCCCTCTCTCCTCTGTCCAGATCCCTCATAATATTGATAATCTTGATTAAATCTTCCTCAAATTATCTTCAGAACCAAAATCCCTTTCTCCTGGAACATTCCCACGAGTCCTTCCTGTTCCCTCTCGAATTCCTTTGCTTTCTTTCATTATGGTTCAGATCAGAAACTCGGAAGTGTTTCATGAAGACCGGCTGGATTATAAATTTTGCATCTTGAATTTGGCTGGGATAAACATGAGCTGTTTCACTTCAGGTATGATCCAAATGACTCACTAGTGAGCTTTTATCAAACAAAGTTTATTTAAGAATATAGTTGACATGTATAGTAAGAAAAGTAGTAAGAACTTCTATCAATTATAAACAAGAAACAGAACAACCACTGTAATGTATGACCCTTAATGAATATATCTATGCTGTTCCAGTCAAAACCAAAACATTCTATAGGCAAAACTCTTTAAACAAACTCAAAACAGCAAAGACCAATGCTGACGAGATATTGGAAATTGAGTCCTTTGTTCAAAGTCTGCAGTCCCCTGGATTTACTCAGAATGAGTTGAAGTCGAAACAGTTTCTCAGATTCCCAGGGAGAGCCACTTAAGGAGTCAATAGCCCACCCAGCAACAATAATACCTACAGCTGAGGCTGTGAGTTTCAGAAGTCCAGGTTAAAAAAATCTTTCTTAAAAGTACAGTAAGGTCACACTTCCTCTAGCCCTGGCACCCACAGTATTCCAAAAACAAAAAGCAAAGAACATTGTAGCACAGGAACAGGTCCTTCAGCCCTCAATTGACCATGCTTTCTGGCAGAACTTAAACCTCCCCACCCTTCTAGAGATCTTGTCCCACTATTCCCATCCTATTCATGTATTTGTCAAGCTGCCCCTTAAAACTGTATCTGCTTCCACTACCTTCCCTGACTAAGGAATTCCAAGCACCCACTACTCTGTAAACAAATTGCCTTGTACATCTTCTTTAAATCTTGTCCCTTGCACCTGAAACCTGCGCCCTCTAATAATTGACCCTTCAACGATGGGAAAAAGCTTCTGACTATCTACTCTCTCCGTGCCTCTCATAATATCGTAGATTCTATCAGGTCACCCCCTCAACCGCCATTGTTCCAGTAAAAACAAACCAAGTTTCTCCAGCCTCACCTCATATTAATGCTCTCCATACCAGACATCATCCTGGTAAATCTTTTCAATACCTTCTCCAAAGCCTCCACACCCAGGTTTAATTTTATATCACCTGTCCATCCATCGTGCCTGTCTATCCATATTCTTTTGAAGTCTCTCATTATCCTCTGCACAGTTCACAACAATTCCAAGTTTTATGTCATCTAAAAATTTTGAAATTCAAAGAATCATAGATTCTACAGTACCAATTGGTCCACCCAGTCTGTGCCAACTCTCTGACTGAATAACATGCCCAGGCTCTCTCCCCTGCCCTACCATTTACCATGGCTATTCCATCCATCCATGTGGGGATGTGGAGGTAGGGATTGTCATCGGTGTAGACTCGATGGGCTGAATGGCCTTTTCTGTACTGTAGGGTTTCTATGATGTAACCAACACAAATTTGGGTTATGGGAGAAAACCAGACCATCCAGAGGAAACCCATGCAGACACGGGTACAATGTGCAAACTCCAGACAGACAGTGACTCAGCCGGGAATCAAACCCACTCTGAGGCACCCAAATCTAGGTCATAGTGTAAAGAGCCATAAAGGTATATAGCCCAGAAAAAAGCTCTTTGACCAGGCAAAAACTAATCACCCAATTACTCTAATCCCATTTTACCAGCATTTGACCTTGGATACAAGGCAAAACCTTGTATGCCTTAGTATCTCAAGTACACACTTAAAAATGAAACATAACATTTAAAGTATATTTAAGTTTCATTGTACATTCTATACATCTCTGGGGCTTCTGCTGCTTTGAGACCTTGATGTTTGCCGTAAGCTTCTCCTTTTCTCTTTATCCACACTGTATATCCCTCCATGTCCAAGAGTTACTGAAGTTATTAGAACGTAGAACACTACAGCACAAACAGGCCCTTCGGCCCACAAGTTGTGCCGATCATATCTATACTTACCAGGCCATAGGACTATCTGTAACTCCCAATCCCATTAAATCCCACGTACTCATCTATAAGTCTCTTAAAAGACCCCAGCGAGTTTGCCTCTACCACCACTGACGGCAATCGATTCCATTCACTCACCACCTTCTGAGTGAAAACCCTATCTCTAACATCTCCTCTTTACTTGCCCCCAGCACCTTAAACCTGTGTCCTCCCGTAGCGACCATTTCAGCTCTGGAAAATAGTCTCCGAGAATCCACTCTATCTATTCCTCTCAACATCTTATAAACCTCTATCAGGTCGCCTTTCAACCTTCGTCTCTCTCTAGGGAGAACAAAGAACAAAGACAGTTGAAAGTCAACCACATTGTTTTGGCTCTAGAGTCACATATAGGCCAGACCCAAGTGAGGACAGCAGATTTCCTTCCCTAAAAGACTTAGTGAACAGATGAATCTTTTTCTGACGATCGACAATAGTTTCATGGTCATCTGTAGATTCTTAATTCCAGATTTCTTTTTATTGAATTCAAATTCCACTATCTGAGGGATTTGAACCCAGATCCCCAGAACATTAATTGAGTTTCTGGAATAGGGACTATGCTACTAGGCCATCGCTTCCCCTGCTCTTTTTCATATCAATCTTGCTGTTCTTCTATTGCCCTCAGCCTTTAGAACACTCCCAGCAATATGAATGCTCCTTTTCAATCCTACCCACATGGCTTCATTAAACAAGCCTGTCGAAATGTCATCTCCCCTTACTGCTGTCAGTGAATCCCTGATCAAAATTAGTTGCTCGGAAACTTTGACTCAGGGATGAAAAGGAAAATTAAATAGAATCAATCACACAAAGCAACCTCTGCTACCAGAAAGAATTAAAACATTTATTTGGGCATAAATATATTAGATATATACGCTACAGATAAGGTTTAGTCTTACATACATAGGGTAGTATTTGCAAAATCTATACATTAAAATTGATATGACAGTTTTATATAATGCTTATGAAATAATCTAAAATTTACAATACAACAAACGCTTATGATTTCATTCTTTTTTTATTTATCTTTTTAATGAAAAGCTTGGAATGTACTTTCAACACTTGAGGTAAAAGAGAGGCATTTAATTTCTTTCAGAACTTGGATTATTCGTCACTGCGCTGGAGGATGAAGTGTTTGGAGTCTTGCAGCAGCAGCACGACTTGAATAATGGGGAATATATGAGAAGGGGAGGGGAGTCTGGGGAATGCAGGCATTGTAACTGTGCTGGAGGAGGGTGGAGGGTCTCAGTGAGCGATGAGTGAGGCCCCGACAACACTCCAAGGACAGTTTTTAATTCTGAAGGCGGGGTCGGAGAAAGAAACATCAGTTCTGAAAGTTTTCCGCCTTTCTACCGGAGCTACGAACCGGGGGTCACAGCAATTTCAGAGACGTGTGTTAATTTCTCATACATCGGTGTCCCGCGCTGTAATACCATGTGCCAAATGAGAATGACAAAGATTTACAAACTGTGACACACCTGCAGTGTTGACATGTGTGGGTGAAAGAAACATTACCGTAACTCCAAACAGCACAGACGCAACGGTATTTTAACTTTAAAAACCAAAATAGGTTTTGTCATGTTGTCCTCTAATTATTTTCTTTTAAAAAAAAATCAACTAATTTAAATTTAAAAATATGAATGACATGTATATGAGAGACCTCAAAGAGAGAGAAAAAAAATTAAAAGCAAATGTCACAAAACACAAATAACAACTTAAATTAAAAAATATGGTTAAAGTAGACAGGCCTGAAGCTTTGGCAACAGAAGATAATCTTGAATTCAAAATTAAAAACTCAAATTGCTGAAATGTAACTATCTGCTCTGATTGCTTTGTCAAAATCAGCAATCAAAAAATAATAATAATAAAAAGTAACCCAGCGAGAATTAACTATAAATCAATGCTAATATTGCTACATTAACTGATAGTCTGAGGGGTGCAACCATCCATAAGGATTGGGAGGGGGAAGGAAGGGGGGAGTTGGGAGGGGGGTTATTGGGGAAATTCAGAACGTGGACAGGAGGTAACAAAACTCACGCCAAGAAAATTGGGGTCCGTACACTCTTCCTCCAGCTGCCCCACGGATATTCCGGATACTTTAACACGTCAATAATCTTGGCGGTTTGGGAGAGAGGGTAACCGCATCTCCCCCCACCCCACCCCCATTCTCTCCCCCTCAAACACAAAGGAAAGGTACGGTTACTAGTCTGGCTATGTGTAAACATTCCATTCACAAATGGTGCTTTTGGGTGGATTGTGCACACACACACACGCATGCACGCATGTAACACGTGCACACACGTGCCCACCCGCAGGACAGAAAGACAATTCCCCATTTGAGATAAAAAAGCAAACTAGAGACATCTACAGCAAAAAAAGTTCTAAAATAAGGACAATTCAGAATGGACACAAAAAAGAATAAACAAAGCATGCTACCCAGAGAAAAGTAAAAATGAGTACATACGCATACTTATAATAAATAATAGGATTGCACTGTAATTGGCTTTTTTTTAAAGTACTGAATGCAATAAGAAGTATAAATAAAAAAAAGATGATTTAAATGCTGGATTCCCCTCCCCGCGAGTCTGGCGAGGGAGAAGTGGGGAGATGGAGCGGGGGGAAATGGATGTCACAGAGTGCGTTGGCTCAGACTGGCTTCAGGAATTCTCCTCCCAAAGGTTCTTCCTTTTTTTTTTGGTTTTTCAACTCAGAGGGTTGTTTGATGGTATGTTCGAGGGAGAAGGTTTGTTGATGTCTCTCATGTCCTTTTGTCAGAGAACAGCCTCTTGTTCCCCTCCTCCCTCACTATCTCCAGTCGACTGTAGCCTAAGCTCGAGGTCTCTTATGATGAAGAAATGTCTCGCAAGCCGAAAATTTTGAACACTGCTGGGGGGCAAATGGAATGAGTATCTTGTGCATGTAGTGTTGAAGGTAATTAGTGTTTCCAAGTCTTCTTAGCTTCTATCTGCTCATGCGTTCCCTGTTCAGCTGGGAACTTTATAAAGTTTTATTTACTTGGCCACATCCCCTGAAGGTGCTCTTCCACAAAGCACCAACGCAACAAATCAGGACTGCTCAGTGTCCGAAAGATCTACAGCTTGGATTGATAGATTGGCAAAGAGACAGAGAGCGACAACTCAAGGGGAAATTTAGGTCAGATGAGGTTGTATACAGCTAGAGTGAAATGGGGCATATCAATGGGTTTGATGGTCTGGGTCGAGGTCACAGGGATGCTACAACTTTTCAAACAGCGGAATCACAGGTTGGATCTTTCCAAATTAGTTTGCCAGCTAATGATGGAAATCTATCCATCCCCAACGCTCGTCACTGTGCGGGAGACTGAGGCAGGTTAACTGGTGCGCTCCCAACAACCCTTCCCTCACCCACAAATGCCCCAACCTCAGGACATCAACTTCAACCCTCTCTACTGCGGAAAATTCCAGAGGTTCTGCCACAGATGGTTGGAAAAGGGACAGCACTGGAAAAGCACCCCACTGTGCGCTGACGCAGAGACGGGAGGCTACGTTTGGAATTGAAGAGTCAGGGAACAAAATAAAACTGAATGGACACATCATCCTCTCTCCCGACTGAATGTAATAGACCATTTGGTTTAAAATAGGCAGAGATTATGCAGCAAAGAAAGCAGCAAGTATACGCAACTTTCTCACACACCCTCTGTTACTCCTAACTCTTGTTGTGAGGTAAACTCTTTGACAGATAATTTTTGGTGTTGAGATGACAGAGATTAGTTTTGCTACATTTTACGATGGTGTTGTTGGTGGAGGATGCGGTCAGTCACTGGCTGAACCACACCAATCTGAGAAGGGGGCTGAATTGTTGCTGGGCCTTGCGCAGTGATGTAGAAACACTCAGTTCCTCACAGTGAGCTGCCGCTGAACATTGGGAAGCAGGAAACTGGAACGGCTGGAATTGAGTTTTCGGGTAAGGGGGTAGCAGATCTAGAACAAAAATTAATGACTTTACTCGGAGGGTACACAACCTGTGGAATTCGCTACCCAAGAGTGCAGGGGATGCCATAGCACTTAAACAAATTTAAGGTGGAGATAGAGAGCTTTTCAATGGATGGAGGAGGCAGGAAGGTGGGGATGAGGCTGAGATGAGATCAACTCTGGCCCGATTGAAATGGCGGAGTAGGCTTGAGGGACTGAATCACTTACTCTTGATCTGAGTCCTTATGTTTTTACTTTGACTGGTTACTAAAGAAAGTGGGTGGGCGTGGGTTCCATGTTTGGCAAGAATGAGGAGGAGGCAGATTGGGACCATACTAAATCCTCCCCATTCACAGGTGGCATCCTGGATAATGTGAGCAAGCAGCAGGTGAACCAGAGGCTGCAAAGTTCCGGATTGTTCTCCAGAACAGGACAGGAGATGACTTAATGGAAGTTTCCATGGTTATGAGAACCTCTGGTGGAGAGAAACTATTCCCTCAGGTGAATGGTCAAACACCAGCAGCAATGGATTCATACCCATTGGGAAAAGAGTTGAGGCAGAGATGAAGACAATGCCCCAGTGGCCCAGTGGTTAGCATTGCTGCCTCACAGCTCCAGGGACACGGGTTCGATTCCTGGCTTGGGTCACTGTCTGTGCAGAGTTTGCACATTCTCTCCGTGTCTGCATGGGTTTCCCTGGATGCTCCAGTTTCCTCCCACAGTCCAAATATGTATGGATTAAATTGATTGGCCAAGCTAAATCACCCTTTGGTGTCCTGGGATGCATAGGTTAGAGGGATTCGTGGCACAAACATGTGGGATGATGGGGATAGGGCCTGGGTGGGATTGTTGTTGGTCCAGGCTTGATGGGCCAAATGGTCTCTTCCTGCATTGTAGGATTTCTAAGGTTTCTAATCAGTCAGAAAGTCAGTGGAGTCTAGAACGTTTTATCTGAAAAAGTAGCGAAGTTGGTTCTAAGAACAATGACAGAAGGGAATGGGACTTGAGGATGAGGCATTGAGGGTATTATGGAAGAAAAGCTTAGTTTTGGGACAAGCACAAATGCTCTTTCAAAAAGCCAGCTGTGTTATGATGGGCTGAATGGCCACCTGTTCTCAAAGTTTCTAAGGCCCTGATTTTGTAGATACTCACTGCTGACCCAACAAAGGATCTAGTGATCCTTGTGACCTGGATTCCCCTTTACCCAATGTCAATTTTGAATCTGACGTCTGGTCAAAGGGTTTTACTTTGAGTGAGCAAGATGGGAATCAATCTTACTCTCAAATACAGGAGATCAGGAAGTTTAAACCATCGTCATTTTTCAATTTTAAATTAAAATTTTACAGAGTGAAATAAACGGCAAGGGACGTTACGCGGAGATTACGGAAGTGGAAATAAACTTTTAAAAAAAACATTTTAAAAATGTGATCCTTTTATATCGTGATGATGAAGTTTGGCATTCCACAAAAATAAAATTAGTTCAGCAGTAATTAAAATCTAACCAGGCGCCTCACGGTCAATTCAGTGATTTCTAATTCAATGCAGCCTATGGGGACATCAATGCCACACCTTATTCAGAATCACTGACAACAGCTTCTGGGTTTCTGTGTTTTACTGTACAGGTACTCCAGATGTTGCTGTCAGTTTCAAAAGGGTAATGATGGCAAGTTCTGACAGTTTTGCCATCATCACTATTGAATCAATGATTCTGTGGTTTTGTTTTTAATCTGATCTGTGCAAGGGCAACAGGTGCACGGGAATGTCACCACTTCCAAATTCCTCCCCAACTTACAACCCACTGTCCCTTCACTATCACTGGGTCAAAACTCTGGGACTCCCTCCCCAACAGCACTGTCGGGGCATCTTCATTACGTGGACTACAGTGGGTCAAAAAGATGGCACAGAAAGGGAACCATTCATCCAATAAGTTCACAAGACGTGATGACTTTGTGATTCTTTATGTGTTTGATCCTGACCTGGTCCCTCTAAACCTCCTGAGGCAGCGGGGAAATAGAATAGGTCTCACCCTAATGAGGCGAATTTTTACAAGTGAGAGAGCTTCCTTTGGTTTATTTTTGAACGAGTGAGCAGCCTCTCCCCCAGAACACGGGAGGTTAAAGGTCAGAGGTAACATTCCCTGAGAGTTCCAAGGTTGTGAGGGCCGAGAAACAAATCAGAGGCCGATGGGTCACAGGTCACGGTGACAGTGCAGGCAAACTAAGCCTTGAGACCAGATTGCTAAACAAGAAATAATTGGGGTGGACTTCAATCTTCACACAGAATGAGCAAAGCACTTTGGTAAAGATGGTCCAAAAGATCAGTTTGCACAATGCTTTTGTGATAGTTTCCTGCAGCAATGTGTTTTGGAACCAACTGTGGGTAAAGCTATTTTGGAAGTATTGTGCAATAAGGCAGGATCAATTAGTAATGGCATAATAAAAGTCCACTGGGAAATAGTGATCACAATACAATTAAATACCAGACTAAGTTTGAAAATGTCATACTTCAATCACAAAAAATACTTTAAAATTAAACAACATTATTTACTTTGATTTGAAGGGAGAGACGGCTAATGTGGAAGGCTGATGCTATTTTGGCCTTTATTGCAGAGGGATTAGAATAAATAAGTCTTGCTACAATTATACACAGCTATGTTGAGTACACCAGGAATACTGTGTGCAGATTGGCCTCCATACTGCAGGAAGGATGTTCCTGCATGGGTGCGTGAACATTCACAAGGTTGGTCCGTGGGATGACAGGGTTATCCAATGACAAGAGGTTGACAAAATGATGTCTATATTCTCTGGGAGTTCAGAAAAATGATGAAAGAAACAAGGACTAGAGGACACAGCCTCAAAATAAGTGGGGGGGGGAGGGGGGAGGAGGGGTTGCAGTTTAGAACAGAGTTGAGGAGGAACTTCTTCTCTCAGGGGATAGTGAATCTCTGGAATTCTCTGTCCATTGAAGCAGTGGAGGAAACCTCATTAAATATGCTTAAGTCACAGGTAGATAGATTTCTGATCAATAAGGAAATTAAAGGTTATGGGGAGCAGGCGGGTAAGTGGAATTGAATCACTTTCAGATCAGCCATGATCATATTGAATGGCAAGTCAGGCTCGAGGGGCTAGGTGGCCGACTCCTGCTCCTATTTCTTATGTTGTTATGTAATAAGAGGGGATCTGATTGAACCTTACAAGATTCTGAAGGATAGACACTGCGACATTGTTTAGGCTGGCTGAGGAATTGAGAACAATTGTTATAAAAGTGGAAGGGACTTCCTTAGCAGCAGGGACAGGAGAAATTATCATGGGAAAAGGGAAGGCAATTGAACAAATATTCTGCGTCTGTTTGGAATCCAGGGATACGTAGAGAGAGCAGGATTGGGGCCAAAGGTCAGCCATGAGCATACTGAATAATAAGCAAGTTCAACAGGCTGTACTATCTACCCCTGCTTCCATTTCTTATTCTTTAATACTGATCAGACTAGGCAGAAGTTAACAGGTAGCAGTGAATTAGTTCAGCATTGCATTAGAATAGGACTGTAGACATCAACAGTCAGTCCAGGTGACGTCAATTGAGTCATATACTGGCTAAGGTTACAACATTTCAAAAGGACTTCATTGGTTCTGAACTACTTTGCAACATCCTGAGGTTGTGTTAGGCACTATAGAAATTCAAGTCTTTCTTTCCAATGAACCCGGAATCATGGAAATGGCAGTGAGTTGTATCAACACAGAAGGGGGAATTTTCCTGTCCCATTCGTCATGGATGTTGTAGGGGAGTGAGGGGAGATGGGGAGAAGTGGGGGCAGATCTTGGAAAGGGATTTTTTGGTTCTAGGGCAAGTATGGCTGGATTGTGGCCTGCAAATGTAAAATGAAGAAGGTGAGGGAGAGGAACCGGTAGGTGTTTGAAAGATTGTACACGGAGACACAGGGTGCATAGGTTCGGAATTCTACAGAAAGCAGCTCAAATTCCTTAGGAATCCAGTTCAGGAATCTGCAGGATTTATAACTCATATTTGTTCTACAGGGATCCTTGCACAGGATCGAACCGGATCGTTCACAGAAATATCAGAATCTAGAAAGCTACATCAGCCAAAGAGGAGCTTATTGAAAGGCCCAGAGGAGCTGTCCAGGAGTTGTGGGGATTTGGAGTTGTGTGTGCTGAGTATTTGCTTAGCTCTGGGGAAAGTACCAGAAACAGAAAGGATTGCCTGTTGCAAATTAAATTTCCGAAAGTGAGATATCCCTGGAATGTTGCCTGAGATATTAACTGAAACTAAATCCTGCACACATTCCCCACGGCACCAGACTGCAGCCTCAACCTGTCGTGTTGGCTCTTATTTATATCCAGTGTGAGGCAAAGCATCCCAATCTGTCTCTACCTCTCCCTGTCTCTGTTAGACAAACATCTCCAGAGCCCTCAAGCCTTGAAACTCTTAAAAGACGATGAGTGAATCCTTCAGACCAAAATAGTTTTGCATTTCGGGCCTTGGACAGGGTGTGGAAGAGATTTCTGAGATTGGTACCAGGGATAAGGGACTTCAGTTACAAGGATAGTGCGGTGAAGCTGGGGTCATTCTCCTTCGAGCAGAGGTTAAGAGGAGGTTTCATTCAGGTGTTCAAAATCATAAAGGGTTTTGATAGAATGAATAAGGAGAAACTGTTTCCAGTGGCAGGAGACACTGATTTAGGGTAAAAAAAAGAGCCAGTAGATACATGAAGAATAGTTTTTTAAAAACACGGGATGTGATCTGGAAAGCGCTGCCTGAATGGGAGGTGGAAGCAGATTCAATAGTAACTTTCCAAAGGTCACTGGATAAATACTCAAAGGCAAATGGTTGGAAGATAGCACAGTAGCTAGCATTGCTGCCTCATAGCGCCATGGACCCAGGTTCAATTCCAGCCTTGGATGATTCATAGAATCCCCACAATGCAGAAAAAGGCCATTCAGCCCATTTACCAGGGCTAATTCCTTTGACCTACATATCTTGGGACACTAAGGGGCAATCTAACAAAGCCAATCAACCTAACCTGCACATCATTGGAGTGGATTGTCCATGTGGAGTTTGCATGTTCTCCCTGTGTCTGCCTGGATTTCCAAAGATGTGTAGGCCAGGTGGATTGGCCATGCTCAATGTGAGTGGTTATGGGGATAGGGAAGAGGGGAGGGCCTGGGTGGGGTGCTCTGATGGACCATTAAGTGCAGACTTGATGGGCTGAATGGCCTCCTGCACTGCAGGAAATCCTATTAACAAATAATTTTTAGGACAATGATGAAAGAACAGTGAGGGTTGGATTAATTGGTTAGCTCTTTCGAGGACCAGCACGGACAAGATGAACTGAATGTCTCCTTCTGCGCTGATGTAGGTGGTCAAGTTGTGAGAACCTATCAGTGGGTGGAAGGAGAGGAAGACGGGGAAGGATTGTGGCTCATTGTACAGAGTGTTTCGGAGGTGGGAAGGGAAATAAGCTTGTAAGGTTCAACTTGGGAATCATGGGTTCTTCTCACTTTCACTTTTCTCCCTGTGCCCACAGTTTGCCATTCTGCACACTACCATTCTGGTAAAATACCACCTTCGAAGACAACTCTAGAAAAAAAGGCATCGTTTACCCTTTGCAATAAATGTTCACAACCCTATGAATAAATACTCTCAAAGCTCCAAGCACAATAATCAACCACAAAGAAACCTGCAATTCTGCTGTGCCCATTAACAAAGGAAACAAATCCTTTAGACACACGGTGCTTTTACACCAGTTTACAGAATCGTGTGACCTTTACTTTAATCTCTTTTGAAAACCATTCTGAGAATTTCTGAGTGAGAAAATTAGTGGCCAGTTCAGGCTGGATTTGCTCTGTAGAAATAGGTTGAGTCACTGAACCCATCTCACAACCTCCCTACAACCAGTAAATAGGAGAAATATCCACATGATGCATCCAGAATCCAGGTATCAGAGGTCAAAGCCTAACCTAATACTGTCCCCTCCATGTTTTGTGACAGTATTTATCCATTGCCAGATATGAATCTGACATGATTCGGACCAAAAATTTACAGTTCAATTGAAGGAGATTTCCTCAGTTCAAACTGATGGATTGATAATCAGTTCCTGTCTTGCAGAGGAGAAGAGGGAACGGCATGAATGGGGATTGGGTGGGGAGGGTCCTCCGGGAATGCACGGGTCGTTGTCTGCCTCAGAGATGTCGCTCCACCATATCATACAAAATTTGGGAAATCCCAGGTCTGAGCTTACTCCACTCGGCAGCAGTCTGAGGTCAACCAAAAAAACACATCATCTGGTCATTATCTGATTTAGTTGTGGGATCTTACTGTGCAGGAGTTGGTGGCCCTGTTTCCCTACGTGACAATAGTGCCTGCACTTCAGCATCTGTGAGGTTCTTTGCGATATCCTGGGGGTGTTCTATGGATGCAAGTTCTCTCTCCAATCCAAATGTCACCAGCAACAACTTGGTCATTCAGTCCCACTACCAAAGTCTTGCTATTCACCTCCTGGCTGCCACACCTGCCTGAGGGATGACCATGCCATGTGCCATTATCTAGCTATGTAGTTGGTCGGGACATCCCGGTCTCACGAGAGGCTCTGTCCAGGGTGCTCCCCAATTATCCATCTCCAATTGATTTCACACTCCCTTCAGTAACTCCTTTTCTGGAACAAGTCACACCATTTCTCACCAATCAACACTGTGTGCGTGGAGAATTCCTGCTAGTCAATGTCAGATGTGCCAACCTCCCTGTCGATAGCTGTGTTGGGTACAGTACATCATTAATACAGCAGCGAAGTAATCTAGACTGTCCTCAAGGAATCTATAAATGTTTTGAAATCCCTCTGGATTTTCCCTGCTTGGTGAATCACCAGCCAGACTGAAGTTGTTAAGGAGGAGATAGATATGTATGCAAAGGAGAGTGGAGAAGAAGCTGGTTTGATTGAAGCATTCCAAATGGAATTAGATGTTATCGGAAAGAAAGAATGTGCAGGGCTCTGGGGAGAAGCTGGGAGAAGGCCACTCATTCAGAGACAGGATGGGCTGAATGGCACTGTGCGTGCTATTGACATCTAAGTACTCCATACCTAATAGCCGGTTAACAGCACCTTGACTGGCTTCTACAGGGACTCTGTAACAGCCCTTGCCAAATCCCCTTCCTCGTATGTCTCTGACACCAGAACTGAGAGGATATATCGATCAGGAAAGATTGAACAGGATGGGTCACTGTTCTCTGAGAGAAAAAAATCTAAAGACTCACAGAGAACTTTAAGATTATGAAAGGGTTTGATATGGGAACATCGAGGAGATGCTTCCACTTCTAGGCGTCATAGAAACGTAGAAGCCAAACACAGGAGGAGGCCATTCAGCCTTTCAAGGCTGCTCCGCCATTCATCTTGACCATAGCTGATCATCACATTCAATATCCTGATTCCCCCTAAACCCACATCCCTTGAGCTCTTCAGTCTCAAGAGCCATATCTGATTTCTTCTTCAAATCAGACAATGTTCTGTCCTCAACTACTTTCTGTGGGAGTGAATTCCACACAATCACCACCCTCTGGGGGAAGAAATTTCTCCTCCCCTCAGTTCTAAAAGGTTTACCCTGATCCTCAAACTATAACCCTTAGTTCTGGACTCCTCCACCATTGGGAACATTCTTTCTGAACCCTGTTAGAATTTTATAAGTTTCTTTGATCTATCCAAGTCAGAGATATAAAACAGTTAGTAATGAACTCAGTGGGATATTCAGGAGAAATTTATTTACGTAGAGAGTGGTGAGAATGTGGAATTTGACACATTCTACTGGGTGTAGTTGAGGTGAATAGTTAAGGTGATACAAGATGTGGAGGTGCCGGTATTGGACTGGGGTCAGCACCGTAAGTAGTCTCACAACACCAGGTTAAAGTCCAACAGGTTTATTTGGTAGCACGAGGTTTCGGAACACTGCCCCTTCATCACCTGATGAAGGAGCAGCACTCTGAAAGCTTGAGGTGATACTGTTAGGGGAAGCTGGATAAATGCAGATGCTGGATAAATATCCAGAGAAAGGTATGCTGATGGGGTTGGATGAAGTGGGGTGGGAGGAGGCAGTAAGTTGCGATGGCAGATCTGTAATACTAAACTTCCTGACCTGCTCAGTACTTCCAGCATGTTCTGTTCTTTTAGCAGCGCGGGCCAGCTGTTTCTTAATTTCTTATAATTTTAAGGCCCATTCATCAGCCTTTTTATTCATTCGTGGGACATGAGCATCACTGGTTGGCCAGCATTTATTGCCCATCCCTAATTGCCCTTGGAGGGCAGTTGAGAGTCAAGCACATTGCTGTGGCTCTGGCCAGGCTGGGTAAGGATGGCAGATTTCCTCCCCTAAAGGATATTAGGGAACCAGAAGGGTTTTCCTGATATCAACAATGGTTATATGGTCATCAGTAGGTGCTCAATTCCAGATATTTTTTATTGAATTCAAATTCCACTATCGGCTGTGGTGGGATTTGAACCTGGGTCCCCAGAACATTAGCTGAGTTTCTGGATTAATAGTCCAGTGATAATACCACTGAGTCATCGCCTGCCCGTCTTTTGTTGGGAAGGAAGTGGAGGAGGAACTGAGATTGAAGTGAAGAGTGCTGAATTTGTTATTTTGACTCCTGTTCTCCTGGCAGTCCGTCCCGTTACCAAGAGCTACACTGGATGTTTGCATGTGTTGGATGTGGGATTTGGGAATGAAGCGTGGTCTATTAGGCCTTCCAGTTTCATAGCGGCTCTGTGAGTGGGACAATATGGTGGAGAGAGCAGGAATGAGATAAAGTGCAAATTGTCATTTTGTGAACAATAAGAATACAAAGTAGTTTTTTTGGTTTGGTCTCTCATGGGACTATTTGAGCGGCAGCTTTTGTTGACGGTGAGCAACATTCGAGGCAGCTGCTCATTACAAATCTGGCCAGGAATATGTTTTCCTAACTCAACAGCTCACGGTGGTTACAAAATCTGCCTTTTCAGTTTGCTGTACCAATCAGGGATTGTTTTCAGTACCGATCCAAATGCATGCTGGGATAGCTCCTTCCAAAATGGCCACCGGATTCCAAAATGTCCACCCTATGTCCGACTCTAAAATGGTTGGCCTTGCAGGTTTTGTTGGAGATTAATTAACTAAAACAACTCCACAAGTAAAAGAGTAATGGTTTTGCTTTCAGGTTTGGTTTGGTGCGTGTAAATATCATATAATTGGAGATTTTAGCCTGCAATTCTCACAGTTTGATGAGAACATAAACAGGAAATTGAGGTATTTGTTTTCCCCGCTTTCTCCCTCATCACTGATCTTTGTTGAAGTACCAATTAAAGCTCTCCAGTACATTCATCCAAACACAAACGCGTTCCACGGGAAGGCAAGAGAACTGTCTACCTGTTGGCTCTTCAGCCCAAAGGGGAACGGCAAGGAAGGCACATTGGCCCTCATGTGGAATTGGCACCGGGCAACATGACTTGACCATGGTCTACTGGCACAGTGAGGGGAAGCAGGAACTCTAACACCCGTTCCACCTCACCCATTGCGTGATATTCACCTCCCCTCCCATCCTGAATCCCCAGAGGCACGGAGGCCCATTATAGCACCTGTCCCAGTTGACCCAATGCTAACTGGGACTTGACCTGGAGATCTTGTGGATTGCAGCGCTGAAGCGTCACACCAAGGGAGGGAGATGAGCTTCACGGCAACGCGGTGGCAGTTCGAAGAGTGGGAGAGGGCGTAATGGAAAGAGGGTTGAAAACAATTGGGAAATAAATCTGCTCCTTAGTTAACGGCAGTGTCGAATTTGGCAGTGATGAGCTCGGTGTCTGGGAGCGGTGGCTTCCCCGTGTGTAGCACGGACATGCCAGGAGATGGGAGCCACGATTTTTGAGTGTCCAGCATTCGGAAAGAGCAGTGGAAGAGAATTCTGGCAGGATGACTCCAATAAGGCACCGCCACGGTAGGCAAACAGCCAGTGCGATACCAACAACGACTGCCCTGGCCTGGGGTCGAGGTGGTGGTTGGTGAGTAAGGCTAGGGGGGTCAGAGTCATGCCCGGCGCCCACTTACAGAGAAACCGTGTGCGCACAGCGTGCAGTCCAAGGCTGCGTTCTCCCTCAGGACCTCCCCCACTCAACGCGATCCCACCTCTCACGATTTGACCCTCTGCTGCAGCGCTCTGCTGCAGCTTTTGACACACACACACACACACACAAAGGCAGTGAATGAAAGCTAGGCAAAGGGATTTGCCTTGGCATAATTACAGTAATTAGACCTGCCAGGTAGATTTGAATGCCAACATCAGAGCCGGTTTGGGGGCAACGTTCCCCCTTTTTATACCTAAGTTAAACTGCATTTCCCACCAGCACGTCCTCTAAATGTAAAAGTGGTCTACCCACTCTCTGCTCGACAGACAATAGCAAACAATCTGACACTTGTTCTCTCTCCTCCCCGCCCTCCCTCCCAGCGAAAATATATTTTTTAAAAATATATATTTTTATATATATATATAAAAAAAAATGCTAAAACCTCCAACTGAACGACCAGCTGGGAGAATACTTTAACCCATTCACAGCTCCCCCCCCCCAGAGCTGAGCATCCGGCCTGGGGAGAGGGGAATCCACCTCCCCATGCAGCTTATCCAGAAGCGGGCGCCTACAGTCTCGCGGTGAAGGTGTCAAAGTAAATTCCGGAAAAGGTGCGGAAAAGAACCAGTGTGGTTTTCCTTTCGCTTCCCCTGCTTTTTCAGTTTTGGTTCAAAACGCTGGCGCCCGAGCTGGGACCCAGAACCAAACAGGAAAAAAAAGGAAAAGGGAAAAGAAAAATAACAATCTTAAAAATAAAAGACGATTAATAGGAGTTTGACAGGAATATTTAAATGAGTTTTGCTGGCACTAGTACGTGGCTAAGTTTATACCTCAAGAATTATACGCGTAATGTTTTTTTGCTTTCTTCGTCCTCCGTTACTTCATAATGAAATATTGTAAAATACAGGCGATGAGAATGGATAGACTGGCAAATCCCGCCAGGATGAGGGCAGCAAACTGCTCGTCGCTGGCCACCACACTCCTCATTTTGGCCATCTCTGCGGTCCGCAGTTCACTGGCCGGAGGAGATTCCTTCCTCCGCAGTGTGAAAATGGCAGAAGGGCTAAAGGGTCCAGTGAGCTCCTGCGACATGTCCTGGCAGCGACGGCAGGCGCAAACTCGAAACCGATAGTCTGTGTTTGTCTGAAGGCCTGAGATCTGGAATGTCGTCTCCTCTCCCTTGTACACCTGTGAAAGGGGCAAGGAAAGGAGACTCATAAACAACAGAGATCACCGTCAATAATTCAGACCACAGTGTCTGTGCTGTGTACTAAATCTATTCAAAAACTAATCCCACTGCCCCGCTCTCTCCCCATTGCCATGTATCAATCCCCAAACTAATCCCACTGTCCCGCTCTCTCCCCATTGCCATGTATCAATTCCCAAACTAATCCCACTGCCCCGCTCTCTCCCCATTGCCCTGTATCAATCCCCAAACTAATCCCACTGCCCCGCTCTCTCCCCATAGCCCTGTATCAATCCCCAAACTAATCCCACTGCCCCGCTCTCTCCCCATAGCCCTGTATCAATCCCCAAACTAATCCCACTGCCCCGCTCTCTCCCCATAGCCCTGTATCAATCCCCAAACTAATCCCACTGCCCCACTCTCTCCCCATAGCCCTGTATCAATCCCCAAACTAATCCCACTGCCTCACTCTCTCCCCATAGCTCTGTACCAATCCCAAACTAATCCCACTGCCCTGCTCTCGCCCCACAGCCCTGTATCAATCTTGAACCAGAATCACAGAATCTTTACACTGCAGATAGAGGCCAATTGGCCCATCGAGTTTTTGCTGGCTCTTTGAAAGAGCATTTTACCAGTCCCACTCCCCTGCCGTATGTAGTGTCCTTTCTTTTCAGATGCAATCCAATTCCTTTCGAATACCTCGATCGAACCTGCCTTTCTCAGGAAGTTCTACCCACCCTCTGGGTGAAAAACTATGTCCTCACATCACTTCTACTTCTTTTGCCCATTAATATGAATCTGGTCCCCTCTGGTTCTTGATGTACTTTTGAGTAGGAACAGTTTCACACTAGTTACCCTGTCCTCACCCCTCAGGATTTTGAGGGGGATGCAGCAAACCTCCTCTCAGCCATCTTTTCTCCAAGAAGAACAGTCCCAACCTCTCCAATCTATCCTCATAGCTGCAGTTCTATATCCCTGGAATCATTCTTGTGAATGAATCAGTGTACAGTTCCGGTCACCCTATTATAGAAAGGATATTATTAAACTGAAAGGAGTTCAGAAAAGATTTACTAGGATGCTGATGGTTTGATTTATAAGAAGAGGGTAGATAACTGCGACTGTTTTCCATAGAGTGTAGGAGGCTTAGGGATGACCTTATAGAGGTTTGTAAATAATGAGGGGCATAGGTCAGCGAGATACTCAATACCTTTTCCCAAATTAAGAAGTCTCACAACACAGGTTAAAATCCAACAGGCTCATTAGGAGTCATGAGCTTTCACACAGCTGTTCCTTTAGGTGAGATCACCAAGTAACTTGTTGGATTTTACGTTGATGTTATGAGACTTCTTATTGTGCCGACCGCAATCCAATGCTGCTTGGATAGACTGTGACTTTCTTCCCTGCAGGGTAGGAAGCTTAGGGATGATCTTACAGAGGTCTATAAACTAACGAAGGGCATAAATAGTCAACACCTTTTCCCAAAGCTAGAGCCTGGGGGTAGGGGGGGCATCTAAACCTAGAGGGTATAGGTTTAAGGTGAGAGGGGAGAGATACAAAAGGATCCAGAGGGGCAATTTTTTTCACACAGATGGTGGTGAGTGTCTGGAACAAGCTGTCAGAGGTAGTAGTAGAGGCAGGTACAATTTTGAATTTTAAAAAGCATTTAGACAGTTACGTGGGTAAGATGGGTATAGAGGGATATGGGCCAAATGTGGGCAATTGGGATTAGCTTAGTGGTAGGAAAAGAGAAGCATGCCTGACCCTAATGCACTCTGTGCTCTCTCCAATGTCTTCACATCCTTCCTTAAGTACATAGAATATAGAACATTACAGAGCAGTACAGGCCCTTCGGCCCTCGATGTTGCGCCGACCAGTGGAACCAATCTAATGACCCTCTAACCTAAACTATTCCAATATTATCAATATCATCAAGTACGGTGACCAGAGCTAGATACAGATGAATCCGACTAGTGACTTACTTCCTCTTGTATTCAATGTCTCTATTCATAAAGAGACTTTATGCTTTATTAACTGTTCTCGGAATGCTCCACCATCCCCAATGACTTATGTCCTTATTCACCAAGGTCCTTCTGTTCCTGCACCTCTTTTAGAGCTTCTCCATTTATTTTATACTGTCCATATTCTTCCTGCCAAAATAATTCCCCTCCCACTTCTCCACATTGAATTCCATTTGACTGCCATCCCACCAACCTGTCAATGTTCCTCTGAAATTCATTACTATTCTCATCACAGCTGACAATGCTGCCGATCTTTGTACCTTCTGCAAATTCTGAAACTGTGCCCCGCACACCACAGTTCACGTCATCGATTTGTATCAGGAAGAGTAAAGGTCCCAACACTGACCCCTGGGGAACTCCATTACAAACCTTCCTCCAACCTCAAAAAACATCCATTAGCCACTATCTCCATTTCCTGTCAGTAATTGCTCTTCCTTGTCCCCTGGTGCACGTGTGCTAATTACTCAATTATTTACTGATTCCACAAAAACAAGCTGTCATAGTGCGTTGAAGAGTACAGAATGTAAAATGTTTATTCATTCCAAAAACACTCCCGCGCACAGAGACAAAGCAAGATGTGCAGAACAGACAATAACAAGGGCTGACTCACAGATCCAATCCAATGCTCACACACTATTTTTCAAAAGGCTTCTTGTCAATTCTCGTTGAAAACTGTCAGTGACGTAAAGGGACATAAACATTCTCTCTCTCCCTCTCGGCTTTTGTGGATAAAATGGGACATCATTAAAGTATAATCACTTATCCACACCCCATGCTGAACTCAGTTGTTAAAATAACCGCTGAAAAAGAGGCTTGTTCTGTAACAGCTCTTCATATTTGACCGCTTGCTTTAATTAGACTGAATAGATGGGGTCTTAGCAAGCGTAAAATCACACAATCAGCCCAATAAGCAGCTCGAGGTTTATGAGAAATTTCAGCCAAACAACCTTTCTGTTCATTAGTCATTCACAGAGTGTTGGCATTGCTCACATTTACTGTCCACCCCTAGCTGCCCTTGAGAAGATGGTGTTGATGGATTCCTTTTCTGCTACGCTTTTGATAGAACTGCAGAACTCGCTGGGAGGGCAGTAGGGTGGCAGCCATGTTGTGAAAGGGTGGAGTCATGAGAAGGTGTTAGGTCTCCATTATTTAAGCAAACCCATTCACTTAACATCAACAGGAATGTGATCTGAACCATTCAGCATTTGAACCATGAGTTTATACAGCGAGGAAGCTGGGACCAGATGTATCAGAGATGGAAGTGGGAGGTTTGGTCATGGGCGGGACACTGGATGAGAAGCCCACCTCACTGAGACAGCTTCGTCCCCACAACGGATGCACAAGGAACAAAGAACCAAGAAAATTATAGCACAGAAACAAGCCCTTCGAACCATGAAGCCTGCACCAACCACGCTGTCCGACTTAACTAAAACCCCCTGTCCTTCTGGTGAACATATCCCTCTATTCCAAACTTATTCACACTTTTATCAAGACGCCCCTTAAAAGTCACTATTGTATCCGCTTCCACTACTTGCCCCCAGCAACAAGTTCCAGGCACCCATTACTCTCTCTGTAAAAAATCTGCCTCGTACTTCTCCTTTAAATCTTGCCCCTCGCATCTTAAACCTGTGCCCCCTCTACTAATTGATTCTTTCACTCTGGGAAAAAGCTTCTGGCTATCCACTCTGTCCACGTCCCTTATAATCTTGTAGACTCCTATCAGGTCTCACCTCAGCCTCTGTCATTCCAGTGAGAACAAACCAAATTTCTCCAACCTCTCCTCATTGCCCTCCATACCAGGCAACATCTTGGTAAATCTTTTCTGTACCCTCTCCAACGCCTCCACATCCTAGTGGTGTGGCGACCAGAATACTATATTCCAAGTGCGGCCCAACTAATCTTCTATAAAGCTGCAATATAACTTGCCAACTTTTCAACTCAATACCCTGGCCAATGAAGGCAAGCATGCCATATGCCTTTTTGACTACCTTCTCCACCTGTGCGGCCACTTTCAGTGAATTGTGTACCTGTACACCCAGATCCCTCTGCCTATTAATATTCGTAAGGGTTCTGCCTTTTACTGTTGCTTTGGAGTTTTGACTGAAGGACACTGGTCACATTAATGCACAGTTAACCATTGCTACAACAAAATACACAGAGCAGTCGGCAACGGGAAGTCTGTCATACACCCGTGCATCAGTAATACATGTAGGTATAGGTAGTGTGTATTGGGGGACAGAAATGGCAAATAAAAAACGGATTTAAAAGTCCATTAATTGCACCATCTCAATTAACCAAATGTGCCATCAGACAGCATAACATACTGGGATAATACATGTTGAAGTTATAAAGAATATAAGTTAGGGGTGTATGTATTACATGTAGTACTGATACAAGAGTGTGTGTCAGTTCTGTTGCTGGCTGCGCTGATTGCTGTATCAATGAGTAACTGTGCAGTAAGATGCCCAATGCTCCTAAGTCCACTCTGACAAAGGGTCACCCAGACTTGAAGCATTGACTCTATTCTCTCCCCACAGATGCTGTCAGACCTGCTGAGATTCTCCAGCATTTTTCAGTTTTTGTTTCAGATTCCAGCATCCACAGTATTTTGCCTTAATACTCGAGGATTGTACTGCCTGAAATTTAAGAGGTTAAAGAGGGCTATTTAAATGTATTTTATGGAGAGGCGATGGCCTTGTGATATTACCGCTAGACTGTTAATCCTGAAATTCAGCTAATGTCCTGGGATCCAGAATTTGAGTCCCACTGTGGTAGCTGCTGGAATTTGAATCCAATAAAAAATATCCGGAATTTGGAATCTACTGATGACCATGAAACTATTGTCAAAAAACCTATCTGGTTCATTAATATAGTTTGGGAAGGAAATCTGCTGTCCTTACCCGGTCTGGCCTACACATGACTCCAGAGACACAGCAACGTAGTTGACTTTCAACATCCCTCTGAACAAAGGCAATTGGGAACAGGCAATAAATGCTGCCCAGGAACTGACGTTCATGGCCCAAGAATGAACAAAAAAATTAACTGGAATTTTCAAGCTATTAAGAGGCACAAATGGGGTAAATAGAACTTTTTCCACTGGTCAGGGAATGTAGGATTAAGGAGCTAAACCTAAAAATAGGTCTTCAGGAGTGAAACTAGGAAGCACTTCTACACACACAGGATAGCACAAGTTTGTACTAATCTTCTACAAACAACAATTGCTGCTAGATCAATAATTCATGTTCAATCCAAGACTGATGGATTTTTGTTAACTAAAGTTTTTATGGGATATGGGTAAAGGTGGGTTTTAGGCTGTATCAATACTATGCTCTTTAGAAATGTCCTTGAACCTTATTTATTTGTTCATCACGAGTAAAGCTGCAATGCATTACATTGCAATGACGTTACCGTGAAATCCCCCTGGTCCGACAACTTTCAGAATGTGGAAGGAAACCGGAACAGCTGGAGGAAACCTGCACAGACTCGGGGAGGATGTGCAAACTCTACGCAGACAGTGACCCAAGCAGGAATTGAACCCAGATCCCTGGCATCAGTATTAACATAAGAAACAGGAGCAGGAGTAGGCCATCTCGCCCTTCGAGCCTGCCCCGCCATTCAATAAGAAAATGGCTGATCTGAAGTGGATCAGTTCCACTTATCCTCCTGCTCCCCATAACTTTTATTTACCTTATCTATCAGAAATCTATCTGTCCGTGACTTAAACATATTCAATGAGGTAGCCTCCACCACTTCAATGGGCAGAGAATTCCAGAGACTCACCACCCTCTGAGAGAAGTAGTTCCTCCTCAACTCTGTTCTAAGTTGCACCTCCCTCCCCTTATTTTGAGGCTGTGCCCTCTATTTCTGGTTTCCTTTCTAAGTGGAAAGAATCTCTCTACCTCTACCCTATCTAGCCCCTTCATTATCTTATATGTCTCTATAAGATCTCCCCTCAGCCTTCTAAGCTCTAACGAGTACAAACCCGATCTACTCAATCTCTCCTCATAAGCGAACCATTGTGCCACCATGTCACATTTTTCTCTGCAGGTTTTTCCAAGCAGGCCTGGTTTTCTATTCCTTGCCGTGATGTAGTTGGTGTCCTTCCATTGCCACTGAAGTAATACAATGGATATCTGGTTTGTTTTTAATCTGGGCTCACACAGGGTCCTGGCATTTTGTGACCTTTTAGGAATTGTTGGGTGATTGACAGGTCAGGTGCCTTTGGACAGTTTCATTTTGGTCAGAACTTGTTTGGATTGCAGACTAAGAGCTGCATTCCTCCTCTCTCTCCCTCTCTTTGGAATGAAAACTCTGCTGTCTGTGGAGAAGCTACTAAAGAAGGCAATGTCTGTCTCTCTCTTTCCAGAAATGACTAAACATTCCAAGACTGAGAAATCAGGGTTTTAAGTCAACATCCAAAAGACTAATCCACAGCAGGTGTTAAAAAGCTGCAAAATGCAGCATCACGAGGACATTCTTCCTTTCTGTGCCAAGTGTAGAAAGGGGTGCATGTTTGTAGGAGTTGTTTGACTTGGAATGGTTTTTGCTGTTAAGGTTCATACAACATCATGATAATTTTTTTTTACAATTGGTAAAAGTTACGTTAAATTTTTGTTATATGTTAACTGTGTTCTTAAAAAAAAATTATCTGGATAAAAGCTCCCTTGTGAGTCACTTGAATCATACCTGGAGTCCTTAATGTCAAAATTAAATGGGGTTTATGCTGACTTCATAAAACACCTTGTGGCCTGGGGCATAACAAGGTCATGATTCCCCCTGTATGGTAAAATGATCTCCTCTTGGAGATTCACTAAAAATAGTGGAGGGAGAAACAGAAGGAAAGGATGATGATGAGAGGAAGAGAAAATGAGAGAAAGAGAGAGAGAGAGAGCGCGAGAGAGATCAAAGAATTCCTGCAGTGCAGAAGCAGGTCATTCGACTCATTGAGTCTGCACTGGCCATAATTCTACCCAGGCCCTATCCTCGTAACTTCACATATTTACCCTGATAAACCCACTGACATTGAGGTGCAATTTAGCATGGCCAATCAACCTAACCTACACATCTTTGGACTGTGGGAGGAAACCAGAGCACCCGGAGAAAACCCTCACAGACACAGGGAGAACGTGCAAGTCACAAACAGTGACCTGAGGCTGGAATTGAACCTAGGTCCTTGGCGCTATGAGGCAGCAGTGCTAACCATTGTGCTGCCCCTAAATCTTAAGACTTAAAAGGATAAGAAATAACAGGAAAGAGGGCGAATTGAGAAGCTAGGATGGATTTTTGTAACCAAGGTGGCTGCACTCACCAGACCCGCCCGCCTTAGTGAAATGTTTCCACCGGTGGTGGGCAGATGACGTCAGGCCTGGCAAAAGCTGAAGCTGGATGGGTGAGTGCCAAGACAGGGTGGTTCAAATGTCCGTCTCAATTCTCTAGGATTAGGTCCCGTTGCTTTTGAAGATTTTATGCCTTCTAGCCCTCATAACTGACACTCTACCCATCTCTCATGACTTCTAATACCCTTTATGTCTACTCACCCAGTATCCATCATGGGAAGGACGGAGAAGCCATGTGGAGAGAAACAAAATATATATCTAAAAATCTAATACAGCTCTCAATGAGCAGATTTAATACAGTCACAGAGTCATTGAGGTTTACAGCATGGAAACAGGTCCTTTGGCTCAACTTGTCCATGACACCCTTTTTTTTAAAACCCCTAAGCTAATCCCAATTGCCCGCATTTGGTCCATATCCCTCTATACCCATCGTACCCATGTAACTGTATGAATGCTTTTTAAAGAATAAAATTATATCCACCTCTACTACTGCCTCTGGAAGCTTGCTCCAGACACTCACCACCCTCTGTGTGAAAAAATTGCCCTTCTGGATACTTTTGTATCTCTCCCCTGTCACCTTAAACCTGTGCCCTCTAGTTTTACAATCCCCTCCCTTTGGGAAAAGATATTGACTATCTCGCTGATTTGTGCCCCTCATTATTTTATAGACCTCTATAAGATCACCCCTCAGCCTCCTACACTCCAGAGAAAAAAGTTGCAGTCTATCCAGCCTCTCCTTATAACTCAAACCATCAAGTCCCAGTGGCATCATATTAAATCTCTTCCGCACTCTGTTTGCCTTAATCTTACACGCTAATATTCTGTGTGAGGCCTTGTCGAAAACCTCCCGAAAGTCCAAATAAACTACGTCCCCCGGTTCCCCCTCATCAAGTCCATCAGTTACGCCTTTGAAGAATTCCAATACATTTGTCAAACGTGATTTCTCTTCCATCAATCCTTGTTGACTCTATCTGATCCTGCCACCATTTTCCGAGTGTTTTGCTATAAAAACACTGATCATTTCCCTTCCCCTGCCCCATTCACAACATCTGAGAAGAAGCTGGCATTGTCTTACTCTAACAGATAAATATAAAGTTGAGGAAACATTTGTCAACAACCTGCAACAGCTTCCTGGTTTCCAATCATTGTTTACTAATACCAGATAGGCTCTGACGTTGGTGAAGGCCTCATGCAGATGGCGTTTCCATAGCAACGGGTTCAGCTTGCACTCAAGGGCCACCATAAACACCGTCCACTCTCTCTGGGCCTCTGCAGGCTCATGTACACCTTTCAATCAGCAATGCTGCCCAGGGGAATTTCAGACACTCTGCTAATGACTCTTCTGTTTCCTGATTTAATTTACTTTGCCTGCATCTGTGCAAGATTTAACCATTTATTCCTCCTCTCTGAAACGTATTCTGATATTTCCAAACATGGGAATAGGAACAGGAGGCCATTCGGCCCCTCAAGCCAGTTTCACAATTCCGTTAAGATTACAGTTGATCTGTATTTCACGTCCCCCACATTTGCTCCATTTCCTTTGTGCTGGTAGTGTACCTTTGAGAGATGGTTTTGTTTAAATCATGATCTCTGCGACTCTCACAGTCAGTATTTCTCAGCTCACAGCTTTAGCTGATGTCGTTTTGGCAGCTGGTTTGATTGGAGGAGGGTTTTTATTGTTGCTTACATGGGGGTTTGTTGATTTTTACTGGGCTGTTTATAACTCTGCGTTGTTAGGAGAAAACCTGGTTGGCAGGTCAGGTGACAGGAGTTTTTTTCATTTTCAGTTTGGAGTTGGCAGTTTGAATTTAGTTTTAGAAGGGGCATCAAGCTGAATCGAAGACACTCTCTCTCTCTCCCTTGTTTCAGAAATTCTGCTGGTCATCTGAAAACAAGGGCTTGCATTTCTAAAGGATAAAATCTGCTGTGTCTGTGGCTTTCCTAGAGTCCTTGGTGTTTTGGGAAGCTGTTCTGACTTCAAACTATTCTGAGTCTATCCAGAAAACTGCAGATTTCATCCAAAGGACTCAAGTCCAGTACTATGTGAGCATTAGTCCTTGCTGTGTTCAACGTGTGAAAAGGACCTTTTGTCTATGGGATTGGTTTGATTGAAACACATTAGGATATTTGTTAAAGGTTATACATTATAGCGGTTGTTCTATTTCTTATTTACAACTAATTAAAGTTCCTGATAATTTTTTCACTATACATGTTAACTATATTCTTAAATAAACTTTGTTTGATAAAAGCTCCCTAGTGGGTCATTTGAATCACCACTGAAGTGAAACCTATCATGCTTATCCTAGCCAAATTCAAGGTGAAAAGCTTACATTCCAGACAGATTCCATAAAACACTTTGGAGTTTCTGACCTCGAATTTGGTATTCAACAAAATTCTATCAGCCTCCATCTTGAAAACCCCAAATGACCCCCATACCCCAGCGTCCAAAGGAAACAGCTCCACATTAACATTTGCTTTTGTGTAGAAAAATACTTCCCAATTTCATTCTTAACCAGCTTGGCTCTGATTCTAACAGTTTGCCCCCTGGTTCTCGACTCCTCCATCAGAGAAACTAGTTGCTTCTTCCCCATTGAATTTATCTCACGTCTCAACCTTTCAAAACTGGGGAGGAGTCACCTCAAATTCCTTGCAAATTCATCTCGAGAGAGCTGATGGGGTGAGTGTGAAGAGACTATCTGGCAACTGAAGACTTCACAGTCATGTGCCCATCCCTCCCTAGGTCAGGCCCACTGCACTGTCATCATACAGTGGCCTGGCTTCCTCATCGCTGAGTTGAATCTTTCCGATTTTTTGGGCTCAGTGCCATTGAATAGTTGACGTTGTGAAAATACTGGACACATTTCTACCTGTGGTTACCGGCTGTCAATTGTATTTAGTTTGTGTTATTTAGTTATCCACCCTCCTGCCAGAACGAAGAGTTACTCCCTGTTTATTCCAACAAAATCTGTCATAATTACGGCACAGAATCACACCATTTCGCCCAATGTTATTATTTTGATTAAGTCTCCTCTTTTCAGTCTCAGATGTAAGAAGGCAAAAGGTTAGGGTCTTGTCTGATCAAAAGCACAGCACTGAGTGACAGGTTAACACCCCTTCCTGCTATTTTCATTCTTTTCGCTGAACATTCAAATCAATGCAGGAGACAGAAGAGGGCCATTCACCCCTTTGAGCCTGTCCCAACATTCAGTTAGATCATGGCTAGTCCACATCTCAATCTCTGGAGGTGCCTATCCCTCTGACGTTCACCAACAAAAATCTACCCACCACGTTATTGAACATTCCAATTGGATCCAACATCCAGAACTTCCCGTGAGAGTTCCAACATTGGGAGAAATTACAGCACCGACATGGAGATAATTTTCCCAATGAGGTCACCAAAGGATATGAGGCGAATGGGGATAATAGAACTGTGATACACCTTAGCTAGGATCCCATTGAGAACAGGATTGAAGGGCTGAATGGCCTCCTCCTGTTCTTAGATCACAAAAGACAATGCTCAGCTGGTCAAGGGCAGGATTGAAAAATAAAATTTTTCTTTAAAACTCGAGTTACTCCAAATTGAGATAAAGTTCAGATTCATTTCAAAGTTTACTCAACTTATTTGGAAGGCAGGCATCTACAGTGTCACTGGTCACCAGAGGAACATCTCTCTGCATTAAGTCCCTCAGGAGGCTCTTCAATGGTCAGCAGACGGGCCCACCAGCTTCTCGATGGTCATTCGGGAAGACACACTAATACTCAACATGAATCCATTGGGACTGCCCCTTTCAATGGCGATGAAAGGATCCAATCTCCTCTTGATGGATATCAGAGCAATGCAACCATACACCCACTTCCCACCCTCCAACCATAATCAAATACCAGTGTGTTCAGAAGGATGTCATGTGAATGGTTGCCCTGAATCCTAAGAAAAACGGAGAATTCAGAACCATTCCTTTTGCTTCAGGACAAACCTCCCCGCCACTTCCCCAGGCTGGCGAAAGCTGGCATTACCAGGCGACTCAGAAGCCCCCTTCCCCCACTTGTCCACCCCAATTCCATCCCACCCTCCCCTTATCCATACCTGTTTGTAGTCCAACTCCCTGCCCACAGTGACCTGGAGAATGTAACTCATTGGGTCGCCTCTCATTGGTGGAAGTCCTTCCCACGTGACCTCACAGGCGGTTCCTTCCAACTGAGTGACCTTTGGAGCTGAAAATAAAAACATGAAACGTCAGTCAGGATGTTCACTCTGAACCTTCCGGCAAACCTGCGAGATGTTTCTGCAGAGGGCAGTGGGGGCTTGGAATTCACTGGCCGAGTTGGTGGTGGAGGCAGAGAGCCTCTTTTATAATGTACCTGGATCTGCAGCTTAGGGAGAGGTGATGGCCTAGTGGTATTGTCGCTAGATTATTAACTCAGAAACTCGGTTAATGTTCTGTTCGAATCCCGCCATGGCAGATGGTGGAATTTGAATTCAATGAAAAATATCCGGAATTAAGAATCCATGAAATCCTATCAGAAAAACCCATCTGGTTCACTCATGTCCTTGAGGGAAGATAATCTGCTGTCCTTAGCTGGTCTGGCCTACCTGAGACTCCACAGCAATGTAGTTGATTCTCAACCGCCTTCCAAGGGCAGCTGGAGATGGGCAATAAACGCTGGACTGCCAGTGGCATCCATTTCCTACGAATGAATAAAGAAAAGTTACAAGGCTATGGACCGGGTGCAGGAGGGTAGGATTAGAAAGATGATCAGGGTGTCGTAGATTAAAATCACACAACAACCAGGTTAAAGTCCAACAAGTTTATTTGGTAGTCAATGCCACTAGCTTTCGGAGCACTGTTCCTTCGTCAGGTGAGTGGGGAGTTCTGATCACAAACAGGGCGTATAAAGACACACAGTCAGTTTACAGATTAGAATGTGAATCTTTACGCCAAATCAAGTCTTAAAGGTGCAGACAGTGTGAGTGAAGATAACATTAAGCATAGGTGTTAAAGAGATGTGTATTGTCTCCAGACAGGACAGTAAGTGAGATTTTGCAATCCCAGGCAAGTCATGGGGGTTACAAATAGCGTGACACGAACCCAAGATCCGGGTTGAGATATCATGTTTGCAGGTTGGCATGGACAAGATGGACCAGATGGTCACCTTCTACGCTGTAACTTTTCCATGGTTCCGTGGTACAGTCAATGTCAGCTGTTTTTTAAAAAAAGTGAGTCTGCATTTGTTAATGAAACCTAATTGCCCTAAAACTGAGTGTCTTGGCCACCTCAGAGGTCAGTTATGGAATAAAGCACATTGTGGCTCTGGAATCATGTAGACCAGATGGATAAGGACAGCAGATTTCCTTCCCTAAAGGAACATTAGTGAACCAAATGGCTTTTAACCACAATCAACAAGGATTTCACCATTACAAGCAGTAGTTTTTGTTCGTATATATCCCAGATTTCCATTAACTGAATTTAGATTACACCTGCATTACTGCCACAGTTCAACAAAGCAGACCACCACCACCTTCCCAAGGAGCAATTAGGGACGATCAGTGGTTGAGTCAGGGATATCACATCCCATAAATTAATTTCTGAAACGTTGCTGTGGTGAGATTTGAACCCATGATCCCAAGAGTGATTGGATCACTCATCCAGTGACATAAACTGGGCCAGCCTTTTTGTAGGGAAGGCATAAAGTTGTATTTGCATAGCACCTTTCGTGATCTGAAGACTTCTCATTGTGTTTTAATGAGCAATGGAGTGCTTCCGAGTGAAACCATTGTTGTGTCATTAACATGGTAGCCAGTTTGTGCACAGCACGATCCCACAACAACAATGATGCCAACTGAGGGACGCATGTTCTCTGGGTCACCAGGGAGAAATCCCTGCTCTTCAAATTAGCGCCGTCTTTGGAATTCTACCCACGTAGGAAAACGGGGCCTTACTTTATTATCTTATCGAAAAAGCAGCACCAGCAACAATGCAGCACTCCCTTGACACAATGTTCAGAGCACTACCAACATACAGCACTCCCTTTAGCAAAGCATAGAATACCACCAACAAAACACCACTCCCTTAACGCAACACTCAGAGCGACATAGCAGCACTCCCTCTCGCAAAATACTGAGCACCACCAACAATATCATTCCCTTAACGCAACGCTCGGAGCACCACCAACAATACACCACTCCCTTAACACAACACTCAGAGCACCAGGAACAATGCAGCACTCTCTCAACGCAATGCTCAGAGCACAAGCATGGGTTTATGTGCTCAGGCTCCCGGAGTGGGACTTAAACCCACAATCCTCTGACCCAGAGAGATTGCTACCTGCTGAACCATGGTTTCTGGTGTTCCCAGAATCGAGCTTAATTTATGCTGCTGCAGATGTGAGATTGACAGGTGGGGGTTGAGCAGGGGGTGTGTGATTGTTCTAAGTGTTTTCAAAGCTGTTGTAATCAAATTGTGGGCGAGGGATTTCAGTACGTGGCCTGAGCCATTGTAATTAAACCATGAATGCTGTGTACTCGGCGATCTGTGGCAGCTCTCAGCCCCTGCAGGGTACGATCTGTTCAGATGTTGGCCTTTCACGTTCAGGGACAGAGGACACGTCCAGTCCTGGTTGACAGGTTGAACATTCTTCTCTCCCTCAGCCTGTCAGCCTTGGTGTCTCACTGTACCTCACAGTCCAAATGTAATTTAGAAGGAACTGCTGTTCAATTGAAGGACTGAGGCAGCTATGCGGGACACAGTCCCAGTGTCCATGGAGACACAAACACAGTCCCAGTGTCCATGGAGACACGGACACAATTCAGTCTCCATGGGGACACAAACAAGTCCCGGTCTCCATGGGGGCCTGAGGTGAAGGTGCTGGCATTGGGCTGAGGTGGGCACAGTAAAAAGTCTCACAACACTAGATTAAAGTCCAACAGATTTTTTGGAATCACAAGCTTTTGAAGTGCTGCTCCTTCATCAGGTCATCATGGAGTTTAACCTGGAGTTGTGAGAGTTCTTACTGTGTCCATGGGATCAGGAACACTGTACCAGTCTCCATGGAGACAAGGACACAGTTCTTGTCTCTGCGGAGGTAGGAACACAGCCTAAAAGAAGGCCAAACTCTTTATCCTCTTGTCTCTCCCTCTCCCTGCATGTTCCAAGAGAAATATCAGCAGTTGATCACTGCCCCTCAGTGCTTAACTAAATTCCAAACTGGATTGCATCCTAATCATTTCTAAGTTGAAATCTCGAAGTATCTGCCTATTCTTAATTCCATAGAATGGACAACACAGAAAGAAGCCACTTGGCCCAACTGATCCATGCTTCACATCAATCTCCTCTCATTTTATTTCATCTCACCTTATCAACAGTGCCTCCTACTCCTTCCTCCCTCCTGTGCTTCTGTAGTTACCTTTATCTGTGTATTCATCATTCACTTCAACCACTGTGTTAGTGAGCTCCATATCCTCACTGCCTCTCCTCAAGGAGTTTCTCCAGAATACCTTGTTGGATTTATTACTGACTGACTTATACTGATGCCCCCCAGTTTCAGACTCACTCCTCCAAAAGGTAGAACATTTTACCTATATTTATTCTATTGAGCTTATTCCAAATGTTCCAGGCTTATGTTAGCTCCTGAGAGAAACGATTCCCAGGCATTCTGCTCCAATGGATACAGAGACTGACCTTTGACAGCAGGAGGGACTAGTTTGGTTGTGTTGAAGACATGGACCTCGGAGAAGGGCCCCTCCCCTGCATCGCTGATTGCCTGGATTCGGAAGCTGTAACACGTGGACTCTGTTAGTCTCTGTACCTTGTACGTGTGGCTTGGCCCTCGATAGATTGTAATAAACCTGAGGAGGCAAAAATACAGCAGCAATTCCAGCGAGAAAAGACAATAATCGCCATAGCAACATCTACTTTGGCACATTCCAAATCATACTTCTTCCCCCAAGACTGAATTTTTACACTCAAAGTCTCGAGAAAGGGGGACATTGCTACAAGATAAAGGACCAGTCATTTCCAACTGAGGTGTGTAGAAATTTCTTTTTGCAGAGGGTGGTGTGTATCTGGAATTCTCTGCCCCAAAGGGTAGTGGAGCAGGGAGCAATTGTAGGTATTTAAAGTGGAGGTGGATAAATATTTGATAGATCGAGGAATAGTGGGTCTTTGGGAAATGGCAGAGAAAAGGAGCTGAGGCTGGTATTAATGAGCCATGATCACATTGAATGTTGGGGCAGGCTGGAAGAACCCAGTGGCCACTCCTACTCCTACTTCTTGTGTCCCTAACTTGCCCATCGCTGCTGACTTGCCTTCCTGTTGATATGCTTTTGATGCTTTCTTTGGTTCAGCTTTACTGGTTTCAGTTCTTGTGTTTGTCTTTATTCTGGCTTTGTTTCATGCTAAATACACGACCTGTCCAGTAGCTTGGCACAGTTTTTTTTCAAACTGCTCCCTTTTCCAGCTACAATTGTTTTTCTCAGTAACTGTAAATTCTAATGTCCAAAACAATAGATGAAACACATTGAACAAACTATTCAAAAAAATGCATTCCACAATTACAAAATTTATCATCTTTTGTGTCTTTATATTTGAAAAGTTTTTTTGTTCCTCTGTGAAAAGCTGGGGTTCAAGTCGATACTCTGAAAGAGGTGGCAGGGTGGCACAGTGGTTAGCACTGCTGCCTCACAGCGCCAGGGAGCCGGGTTCAATTCCCAGTCTGGGTCACCGTTTGTACGGAGTCTGCACATTCTCCCCATCCCTACATGGGTTTCCTCCGGGTGCTCTGGTTTCCTCCCACAGTTAAACTTTATTTATTAGTCACAAGTAAGGCTTACATTAATACTGCAATGAAGTTACAGCGAAATTCTCCTAGTCACTACAGTCTGGCACTTATTCGTGTCAATACACCCTCACCATCATGTCTTCCAGACTGTGGGAGGGGACCCACGCAGACACAGGGAGAACATACAGACTCCACACAGACAGTGACCTAGGCTGGGAATTGAACCCGGATCCCTGATGCTGTGAGGCAGCAGTGCTAACTACTGTGTCATCGTGCCGTCCAAAAATGCGTGGGTTAGGTGGATTGGGTATGCTAAATTGTCACATAGCGTCAGGGGCACTAGGGTAAATGCTTGGGGGTTATGGGGATAGGACCTGGATAAGCTTATGGCCAGTGCAGGCTTGATGGGCTGAATGATCTCTTTCTGCACTGTAGGATTCTATGATTCCGTGAAAGCTCCATTCGGGATATATCTGCTCAGTACAATTTCGCTGAATGAAAAGACACTGGGGGAATTTTACGCCCTCACACATCCCAAAACCATAAAATCCCACCCTAGGTCAATGGTCCACCCCTGCCCGCTCCCATTCCTATGGCGAGCAGGACGGTAAAATTCCGGCCAATATCTTTATTTAATTTTAAAAAACAAGAAGGTTCATTTCAAGTGTTTATGTTCAGAGTTGGTTGTTTTTAAGAGCTTGTGTCTTTGTGAAGGGAAATGATTGACACTAATTCCAAACCCATTACAGCTTCAGTTTTATCTTCTATGAACTTCAGAAAACATATCAAAGTGATAGAGGGAGAGTGGGAGTGGTAGAGGATGAAAGAAAGAAAGAGGCTAATGGATGAGAGAATGAAGGGAGGAAGATACGTGTGAGAGAATAAAGGATAAGGTGTGAGAGACAGAGTGTGTTTTGCGGCTTTCCAATGGTCTTCATTTTCAAACATGAGTTCTGAAGCCAAATGCTCAGGTCTGCTACAGTTGCTAGTTTGAAAAGGCCAATGATAGTCATAGAACCCTACAGTGCAGAGAGAGGCCCTTCGGCCCATTGAGTCTGCACCGAATACAATCCCACCCAGGCCCTACCCCCATATCCCTGCATATTCTACTCACTAATCCCTCTAACCTATGCATCCCTGGACACTAAGGGGCAATTTCTTAGCATGGCCAATCAACCTAACCCGCACATCTTTGGACTGTGGGAGGAAACCGGAGCACCCGGAGGAAACCCAGACACGAGGAGAACGTGCAAACTCCACAAAGACAGTGACCTGAGCCAGGAATCGAACCCAGGACCCTGGAGCTGTGAAGCAGCAATGCTAACCACTGTGTTACCGTGCCGCCCAAATAGTTTAACACAGAGAGAGAGGCTTACATTCCAAACACCCATGAGGCTGAGTGAGACAGAGAAACAAAGAAAGAGGCACAATAAGTAGTCTCACAACACAAGGTTAAAGTCCAACAGGTTTATTTGGTAGCACGAGCTTTCAGAATGCTGCCCCTTCATCGGGTGAGTAGGAGTTGGGTTCACAAACAGGATATATATAGACACAAACTCAATTACAAGATAACGGTTGGAATGCGAGTCTCAACAGGTAATCAAGTCTTTACAGGTGCAAACAATGTGAGTAGAAAGAGGGTTAAACAGCTGTGTTTAAGCCTCTCTCCACTCACATTGTCTGTAAAGACTTGATTATCTGTTGAGACTTGTGCATTCCAACCATTATCTTGTAACTGAGTTTGTTTCTTTAAAAATGCTCAGTTTGTGAAACAAATTCTGCACTCACCTGATGAAGGAGCAGTGCTCCGAAAGCTCGTGCTACCAAATAAACCTCTTGGACTTTAACCTGGTGTTGTGAGACTACTTATTGTGCGAACCGCAGTCTAACGCTGGCATCTCAACACAAAGACAGAGGTGGAGAGTAAGACATCACCTCTCATTCCAGTTCAATCTTCTTTCTGAGCTTGGAAGCAAACACTCAAAGATAGTAATAAGGAGAAAGAATAGAGAGGGAATAGGACAATGAGACAGAGCGCCAAATGGTTAACCCTGCTGCCTCACAGCGCCAAGGACCTGGGTTCAATTCTGGCCTCGGGTCACTGTCTGTGTGGAGTTTGCACTTTCTCCCCATATCTGCATGGGTTTCCTCTCACAGTCCAAAGATGTGTGGGTTAGGTTGATTGGCCATGCTAAATTGACCTTAGTGACAGGGGGATTAGTGGGGTGAATATGTGGGGTTATGGGAATAATGGCCTGGGTGGGATTGCGGTCGGTGCAGAGTCGATGGGCCGAATGGCTTCTGCACTGCAGGAATTCTGCACAATGGGGTTTCATGATAGCAGGTGAAGGGGATCGAGAAAAGGGGATTAAGACACAGAGCTGCCGCGAGAATGAAGAGGTTTAAAAGAGAATGAGGAGTGTGTGACTGAGGATAGTTTTATGGAAGAGCTGAGACTGAGAGGATTGAGGGGAAGTCTACTGAATAAAAAGGTGTTTGAAATTGACGAAAAGGTAAGTTTGAGAGAGGGAAAGGTTGAGAGTTAGTGTGACAGAACGAGGAGAGCGCGACAGAACGAGGAGAGCGCGACAGAACGAGGAGAGCGCGACAGAACGAGGAGAGCGCGAGAGAACGAGAGGCGCGACAGAACGAGGAGGCGCGACAGAACGAGAGAGCGCGACAGAACGAGGAGAGCGCGACAGAACAGGAGAGCGCGCAGAACGAGGAGAGCGCGACAGAACGGGAGAGCGCGACAGAACGAGGAGAGCGCGACAGAACGAGGAAGCCGACAGAACAGGAGAGCGCGACAGAACGAGGAGAGCGCGACAGAACGAGGGAGCGCGACAGAACGAGGAGAGCGTGACAGAACGAGGAGAGCGCGACAGAACGAGGAGAGCGCGACAGAACGAGGAGAGCGACAAACGAGGAGAGTGTGACAGAACGAGGAGAGCGCGACAGAACGAGGAGGCGCGCAGAACGAGGAGAGTGCGACAGAACGAGGAGAGCGACAGAACGAGGAGAGTGTGACAGAACGAGGAAGCGCGACAGAACGAGGAGAGTGCGACAGAACGGGGAGTGCGACAGAACGAGGAGAGCGTGACAGAACGAGGAGAGCGCGACAGAACAAGGAGAGCGCGACAGAACGAGGAGAGTGTGACAGAACGAGGAGAGCGCGACAGAACGAGGAGAGCGCGACAGAACGAGGAGAGCGCGACAGAACGAGGAGAGCGCGACAGAACGAGGAGAGCGCGACAGAACGAGGAGAGCGCGACAGAACGAGGAGAGCGCGACAGAACGAGGGAGTGCGACAGAACGAGGGAGTGCGACAGAACGAGGAGAGTGTGACAGAACGAGGAGAGTGTGATAGAGCTGAGTGTGACCAGGAAGGCAGGGTGGGGGCAGGGCACTCTTTCAGAGAGTCAGTATAAACTCGATGGCCAAATGGCCTCCTTCTGCATTGTAAGGATTCCATAAAACTGAGGGCAGAGAGGGAGGGAAGAGGTTGTGAAATGGAAAGATAAATAAAGAAGAGGGTTGGGAAGAAGCAGGACAAAATGTTAGGAGGAAGGGAGGAGGAAGAAAGGCAGGAAAGTGTTAGGTCAGCCATGATCTTGTTAAATGGCGGAGCAGGTTAGAATGGCCTCCTCCTGTTTCTAATTCTTATGGTCTCATGGAAAGAAGGGAGAAGAAATTGAGGAAAAACCCATGGGAAAAGGGAGAGAGAGAGAGAGAGAGAGAATGGAATGTGACTGACAACGAGAGGAACTCTGGTCTCTCCCTCCTGTACTTGGGAAAATGCGCATTAACCCGAACCTCAAACATTGACTTCCGAAGCCTTCAGCAGCCTACAGCAAGAAGCAAACACCAACTTGGTTTCAACAAGGGGCTGCCCAGAGGGGGACTCTCGGGGGAGGGGGGGCAATTTTCTGTGACAGTGGGAAGCCTTCCTCACAGGGAGGAAATATTAAAAAGGGGAGAGGGAGGAATGAAAAACATGAGCAAAAGTGGACAAGACCCTCGATTGAGAGCACAAATTGATAAAAGCAGTCTCTCCATTACCTGGCATTCATGAAATACCATCACATTTCACAGTCAGAGATACTGTCAAACAGAAAAATAATCAATCAGATATTCTCTGGAAGGAAAAAAATATATGCAGCTGTGCTGGGATTAATAACCTGTCTCTGATTGTGGGACGATATTTATTCTTTTCACCCTGGTTTGTGAGGATTGATGTATTGGTGATTATATTTTAACAGCAGCAACATGAGAGGCTGAGGTGAAGAATGAGTTCTGTCTCTCTCAGGGTGAATATTGTTTATCTCAGGCACAAGGTTGAGGGTGAAATCTATCCCCTTGATCAGTGAAATATTCTAGAAGTTATTAATGACGTTTTCAAATGAAACGAGAGATCGCAAGGAACGATGCTCTCCTTACACAGGGCAGTAATGGATAAGGCACCGCTCTGGAAAACAGGAGTTACGCACAGTCCCACAGTAACTCTTCGCAACTTCTGAGGGGATTGAAAATTCCTGAGATGCCCCTCACAACCTCAAAACGCTTCAGAGCCAATCAAATGTTGTCACTGCTGTACTGCGCAGAATGCCAGCTCCCACAACCAGCACTGTGCTAATCATTTTTAAAAAATACTCTTTTACTAATCCAGCTTTTATCTCCATCTCTAATCGCCTCTTGAGAAGGTGGTGGCGAGCCATTATCTTGAACCACTGCGGTCGCTCTGGTGTGGATACACTCACAGGGCTGTTAGGGAGGGAATTCCAGACGCACACACGCGCTGACGCACATACAGACATGCCTGCACACACACACCCCCACACCCATGCATGCACACCCACACACATGCACACACGCACACGTACGCACAGACACGCACGTGTGCGCGCACACACACACGCACACGCACACACACACACGCGCACACGCATAGGTTGGACTCATATGCACTCACATTCACGCATGCCCAGATAACCCAACAAGACTCAGTGGGTAGGGATCAGGTGCAGGGACCTTGGCTGATACCCCACCTTGTCTTACCCCAGCAGCATTGAGGGCCAGAGTGTCCCGCGCTTGCCCGTATCAGAGTTCAGAGCTGCTAACTCAGCAATAGCCGCAGGTGGAGCCTAGGCACCTTCGAACAGTTCAGCCCCACACTCTAACCAAACCCAGCAGTTCATTTTCTTCAACTGTGTTCACAGCAGGGGCAGATTCCTTCTGCTGCCAAGGATCCGGAATTGCCTCGGAAACTGGGACATGATCAGATTATTAGGAGAAGCAGGGAAAGGTAATATGTTGGTTTGCCATGGTGGGGTCTTCATTTTTACAGATGCACCATAGAAAGCATTCCATCTGGTCATATTATAGCTTGGTTTTGTTCTGTCCAAAACTGCAAGAAACTACAAAGGATCATAAACAAAACCCAATCCATCATTCAAACCAGCTTCCCACCCATTCATACTGTCCACACTTCCCGCTGCCTCAGGTTGGCACAGTGGTACAATCGTGAGCACTGCTGTTTCACAGCGCCAAGGATACAGGTTTGACTCCCAGCTTGGGTCACTGTCTATGCGGATTCTGCACATTCTCCCTATGTCTGTGTAAGTTTCCTCTAGATTCTCCGGTTTCCTCCCACATTCTGAAAGACATGCTGGTTCGGTGCATTGACCCGAACAGGGGCCAGAGTGTGGCAACCAGGGGAGTTTCAGAGTAACTTCATTGCAATATTAATGTAAGCCTACTGGTGACCAATAAATAAACTTTACTTAAAAGCAGCCAGCACAATTAAAGACTTCACGCACCCCAGATATTCTCTCTTCCACCGGGAAAAAGATACAAAAGTCTGAGGATCAACGGACTCAAGAACAGCTTCTTCCCTGCTGCCATTGAACATTTGAGTGGACCTACATTGCATTAAGTTGATCTTTCTCTACACCCTAGCTACGACTGTAACACAACCTTCGGCACTCTCTCATTTCCTTCTCTATGAATGGTATGCTTTGTGTAGCACGCAAGAAACAATACTTTTCACTCTATATGAATACATGTGACAATAATAAACCAAACCTCTGTGTCTGGTTTGAGATGGCCAAGTGAATGATTCAAGGCCCCTCGTGTTAAAACCCCAATGCGTTACCCAATCATCACATGGTTGAAAGGCTGAACAGATGGCAAGTCTTTTCCTGAGATTTTTCCATTCGGATCCGCTCCCTTGAAGGACCATGGACAGAAGTTTCCCATTTCGCCCACCACAGGAATGTAGCGAGTGGGGATTGAATCATAGAACCCTACAGTGCAGAAAGAGGACCTTCGGCCCATTGAGTCTGCACCAAACACAATCCTACCCAGGTCCTACTCCCATATCCCTACATATTATACCCACTAATCCCTCTAACCTACGCATCGCTAGACACTAAGGGGCAATTCCTTAGCATGGCCAATCAACCTAACCCGCACATCTTTGGACTGTGGGAGGAAACCGGAGTACCCAGAGGAAACCCACGTAGACATGAGGAGAATGTACAAACTCCACACAGACAGTGACCCGAGCCGGGAATCGAACCCACGATCCTGGAGCTGTACTGTGCTTCTGTGCTGTGTGGGAGGGGTGGACACACCATGCGAAGGTACATTGACCTCAGCTGAGATCTTCTGGCCTTGGTGCAAGCGTGACCGAGAATCCTGCCCCTTGACTTACCAGCTTAACACTGTTCCAGAAATTGTTGTTTTCCTGGGTCTAATTGCCGTGTGGGAAGTAATTCAGTGGGTCGTTGTGGAGGGAGGCAGGAGGGCAAAATCTCTTTGAAGCTTGATTATGCTGGAGTTGGTTAATGGTGAAAGGCTGGCAACTTAAGATCTCAAGCAGTCATTAGCAAAGGAATTGTACAGTGTGCAAGGACCTTGTGACACAACCGCATGTCGTTACATTCAATCTGAGGCTAATGTGTGTAGCTGATTGCACAAATTACTCCTGCGCTTTTCACGTCAATATTATTTGCAAGTGATCCTGTTGGGAGAGTTGAACAAGCAGCTCATTGTGTCGACTGTTCCCAGAAATCAATTAAAGTCAAATCATCGCGAGTAACAAATAGATTTTCTGAGAAAATTGGTACTCTGTGACAAAAGGCTCACTTCTCAACAATTAATTTGTCCCAGGATGGCCGTGTGAAGATAAACTGTGTTCGAAAGGAACACACACTGAAGTGAGACAAATCAACTCTGATTAAAGTGACTATCCAAAAAGAAAAGCAAGTTAACTTTTCCACTTAAGCTAAGAGCGGAATCAAAGCATCACTGCAAATAATATTGTCCAATTTCGACACTAATCTAGCAACAATTCAAAAAGCATTCCACTCTCATTTCGGGAGGTCCAGTAGAAATACAAATCACTCACTTTCCCCAGTGGGTGGGAGAGACATTTTCTAGAGCATTCCATCTCAATACCAGAAGCAAATCGATTGAAATATGGGGCCAGATCTTTTGATTTGATTTGATTTATTATTGTCACTTATATTATTATAGAGTGAAAAGTGTTATTTCTTGCGCACTATACAGGCAAAGCATACCGCTCATAGAGAATAAAAGCAAATTACTGCGAATGCTGGAATCTGAAACCAAAAGAGAAAATGCTGGAAAATCTCAGCGGGTCTGTCGGCATCTGTAAGGAGAGAAAAGAGCTGACATTTCGAGTCCAGATGACCGTTTGTCAAAGCTTTAACAAAGGGTGGTCTGGATTTGAAACACCAGCGTTTTTCTCTCCTTACAGATGCTGCCAGACCCACTGAGATTTTCCAGCATTTTCCCCTTCCATAGAGAACCTGGACCTGCCGGCTTTGGATTGGGGTGGGCGCGGTAAGAAGTCTCACAATACCAGATTAAAGTTCAACAGTTTTGTTTGGAATCACGAGCTTTCACAGAGCCGCTCCTTCCTGAGGTGATTCACTACTCACCCGATGAAGGAGCAGTGGTCTGAAAGCTCGTGATTCCAAATAAACCTGTCGGACTTTAACTTGATGTCAAGAGTGTTCATGGAGAAGGAAGTGAGAGAGCGCAGAATGCCAAAAGCTAGGGTGTAGAGAAAGATCAACTTAATGCAAGATAGATCCATTCAAAAGTCTGATGGCAGCAGGGAAGAAGCTGTTCCTGAATCCGTTGATACATGGCTTCAGAATTTTGTATTTTTTTCTTGGTGGAACAGTAGAAGAGAGAATGCCTGGGGTGTGTGGAGTCCTTAATTATGCTGACTGCTTTGCCGAGACAGTGGGAAGTGTAGACAGTCAATGGATGGGAGGCTGGTATGCATAGATCTTCATGGATTTTGGAGTTTGCACATTCTCGCCGTGTCTGTGTGGGATTCCTCTGGGTGCTCTGGTTTCCTCCCACACTCCAAAGATGTGTGGGTTAGGTGGATTGGCCATGATAAATTGCTCCTTACTGTCAGGAGGATTATAAGGGTAAATTAATGGGTAGGGCTAGGATGGGAATATGCAGGCTTGATGGGCCAAATGGCCTCCTTCTGTACTGTAGAGATTCTATGAATTTCTAACATTTCAGAGTCTTTTAAAATGGCTGATGGGGGCTTTGCCCCACCCCCATCCGATTTTAACATTGGCAAGTGTTCGGTAAGGACACAGGTAGCCAATTTTTTTCTTTATTCGTAGGACATGGGCCAGCATTTATTCCCCATCCCTAGCTGTTCGAGGCTAGTTCAGAGTCAACCATATTGCTGTGGGTAAGGATGGAAGATTTTCTTCCTAAAGGGCATTAGTGAACCAGATGGGTTTTTCTGATAATTGGCAATGGTTTCATGATCATTGGTAGATTCTTAATTCCAGATATTTTTTATTGAATCCAAATTTCACCATCCAAATCCATGGTGGGATTTGAACCCAGGTCCCAGAACATTAGCTGAGTTTCTGGATTAATAGTTTGACGATAATACCACTATCGCCTCCCCAAAGAGTGCAGAGTCTACTCCCTGCATTCCCAACACGGCTGGCTCCATTGTGAGGGTAATCATCTCCTGATCCACTGCATTCTTCATGAAATTGAGCCAGCTTCTCCAGACTCCAGAAGTCCCACAGTGAACACAGCAGCCGGCATATTTATGGGGATAGGAACGGGCCCAGGATTTGCACGTGAGTTTTGTGGAGGCAGCTAGTCGCTAAGTGTGTTAAGCACGATGTGTGGATGAATTATTCTTGGTCCGAGCAGGTCTAAACTTTGTGCAGATCTTCAGAAGGAAGGAGTACCCTTTCGGAATGAGAGGTTACCCCTTCGGGTATGGTCCCGGGGCACCTTTGAGAAAGATAAGACGGGATTGTTAAAAGGGGATATGAATGTGCGTAAGAAGTGGATGCACTCATTGAAGTTGTCAAGGGAGCCGTCAAAAGTGTAAAAACGTCAAAAGTATCCAGCTGAATTATTAAAAGCAATTGTCAAAAGACTCACATTTCTAGAGCACCTTTCACAATCTCAGGATGTCCTGAAGTTCTTTTCTGTCTGATTCTAATCATTGTTATAATGTCAGATATGCAGCATCCAATTACCACATAGCAAGATCCCACTAACACAAATGAGTTAAATGGCCAGATTATCTGGAGGTTAGTGATGTTGGATGAGGGGTAAATATTGCCCCAGGTCACATCAGGTTCCCCATTAATCTTTCACACACAAAGGGTACTTACTTTCCACTCCGTTCCTCCATCTGGAGCATGTAGACAGTTTCCACATCACTTATTTGTACTTTGGTATTGCTGCTGTCCCCCCACTTCAGCTTAAGGCTCTGGGGTCCGGTGGCTGCACACTCTAGCCGTGGAGGAGCTGGGGGCAGGGGTCTTGTCTTGGCTTTCACTGTCTGGCTGAAGGGACCGGCACCGATCCCGTTCACCGCCCGAACCCTGATCCTGAAAGTGCAAGGAGAAAATAAAAGGTTAAAGGGATAAATCTTTACCTAAACGTAGCAAGAAATTCACGTGAAACTGCTGGAAATGATGGGTTGCAATCGAACTGTACGCCGGGCTTTAGAAAGGACGTAGAGGAGATTTACAAAAAGAGTGCACGGATAGCAAAATGAGCAGAGAGTGCAATTAGGAAAGAGTGAGGAGGGAGGTGAGTGCAGCTAATTAGATAAATCTTTCAAAGAGCTAGCACAGGCACGATGGGCCAAATGGCTGAGTGCAGGGGCTTAAGATTCTGTCTATCCTTATCCTGATATGAAGATGCTGGTGTTGGACTGGGGTAAACACAGTAAGAAGTCTCACAACATCAGATTAAAGTCCAACCAATTTATTTGATAATAAACTCACAAGCTTTCGGGGTTTGCATCTTTGTCAAGTGAAAGCTTGTGAGTTTACTATCAAATAAATTGGTTGGACTTTAATCTGGTGTTGTAAGACTTCTTATTGTGTTGTTCCTACCCTGCCACACTAGAATCTATAATTGAAGGGCAGCTCTTCAGCAGACACTCCATCTGAAAACTGGTGGTAAAAAAATGGGGCTTGTCACCTTGTCTTTTCCCTTTTGTGACCATCCTCTCTCTACTCACGCCTGCCTCTCACAGGAATCACCAGGCCAACACCTCCTGGACAAGGTGAGACTTTGGGGTCATGAGTTCAGAGTGAGGAACAGCTGCCTTGAAGCTTAGCTTAAAATTTCAATATTTGTGTTTTTTTTCCTGTCGTTGGGCTTGGGGAACGGACAGTTCTCTTTTCCCCTTGAATGAATCTATTCTACTCACCTCAAGCACCCTGTTCCACATTCCCACCATTCCCTGGGTGGAACCATAGAAAATTACAGCACAGAAACAGGCCTCTTGGCCCTTCTTGGCTACGCCAAACCATAATTCTCCTGAAATCCTGACTGGGTTTATGATACATGTGACCTATTGTTATGTATGTATCTGGAGCATTATGTCCCTTTAAAAGAGCAGATCAGGTGATCTGCGAGGCCAAGCTTCCACCTTGGGTAGAGCTTGGGGAATCAGTCCTAGACTGAGTATGCACTGGTTGGGACATTTGATAAAATATTTCTTGTTTGGATCTTACCTACCTTCCTCATGGTCTTGAGATAGTAAATAGACCAAACAGCTTAACACTGATAATTTTGGTCATCTCTCCAACTCCCCAGGTGGCATTCTGGCACAGTGGTTAGCACCACTGCCTTACAGTGCCAAGGATCCGGGTCCCATTCCTAGCTTGGGTCACTGCGCGGAGTTTGCGCCTTCTCCCCATGTCTGGCTTCCTCTGGGTTTCCTCCAGTTTCCACCCACAGTGTGAAGGACGTGCTGGTTAGGGTGCATTGGCCATGGCTAAATTCTCCCTCAGTGTACCAAACAACCACCAAAGTGTGGCAACTTGCAGATTTTCACAGTAACTTCACTGTAGCGTCAATGAAAGACTACTTGTGACACTAATAAAAAAACGAAAACCTTTAATTCCCCCCTTCCTCAGAAGTGCATTCCTTTTCACTCAGTGAATTCTGATCTGGAAGACAGTGTCTGACGTTTAAAGTTTATTTATCAGAGACACAAATTGGTTGACATTCATACTGCAAAGAAGCTACTGTGAAAATCCCCTAACCTCCACACTTTGGTGCCTGTACACTGAAGGAGAATTTAGCAAGGCCAATGCATTTAACCAGAACATTTTTCAAAATGCACGCAGACACGGGGAGAATGTGCAGACTCCACACAGACAGTGACCCACGCTGAGAACTGAACGTGGGTCCCTGGTGCTGTGAGTCAGCAATGTTAACCACTGTGCCACCGTGAAAGAGCAGATTCAATATAAATTTCAAAAAGGGGAGTGAGGGACTATCTGAACAATTTCTGGGGCTTTCGGAAAGTGCTGGAGGAGTGGGAGTAACTGGATAGATTTTCCAAAGGGTCAGTACAGGCATGATGGCTGAGTGGCCTCATTCCACGCAGTGTGTTTCAATTATGAATTTTCCTCTGGGTCTGTGCAACGGACCTCACCTTTTGTAAACACAAGAAGTTATTTGATATTTAATTCCAATGTTTATTCAATCTTTCACTTTTTCACCCTGAGGTAACAGATGGTGCAGTTGATTGGGAGCTGGGATTGACACACACACACAAGCACAGCCTGCTGCTTTGGGGTCACACATGTTTTGACTCTCTTTGAGGTAGCAATCCCGAGTAAACTCACTTTCCCCTAGCCCTCCGCCGATACCATTGCTACATTGACTTTATGTAACTCTACGTGCTTCTTTACACAGTATCTGCTGTAGCTCAACGAGTAACACTCTCATTGCTTGAGTCACAAGCTTGAGGGTTCAAGTCCCACTCCAGAGCATGAGCACAACATACAGGACTGCCACACTACTCCTGAGGGAAGTGTCAACTTTCAGAAGTATTAAACTAAGCCCCTTGTCTGACCTCTTAGATGGAGATAAAACTAGAAACAGGAGTAGACCATTTGGTCCTTCGAACCTGCTCCACCATTCATTTTAGATCATGACTAATTAACAATTTCAATAGCCTGATCCCTTCTACCACCCATATCTCTGAAGCCCCAAGAGGTATATCTAATTTCTTCTTGAAATCACATGACGTTTTGGCTACAACTACATTTTGGAGCAGCAAATTCCATACTTTCACCACCCTCTGGGTAAAGAAATCTCTCCTCACCTCGGTGCTAAAAGGTTTACCCAATGGATAGCCAGGATGGAGGAGTCAATTACTAGGGGTCACAGGTTTAAGGTGCGAAGGGCAAGGTTTAAAGGAGATGGACTAGGAAAGTTTTTTACACAGAGAGTAGTGGATGCCTGGAACTCGCTGCCACTGGAGGTAATGGAAGCAGATACTTTAATGACTTTTAAGGAGTGTCTTGACAAATACACGATTAGGATGGGAATAGAGGGATATGGTCCCCGGAAGGGTAGGGGGTTTTAGTTCAGTCGGGCAGCATGGTTGGTGCAGGCTTAGAGAGCCGAAGGGCCTGTTCCTGTGCTGTAATTTTCTCTGGTCTTTGTTTTCCTCAAACTATGACCCCTAGCTCTGGACTCCCTCACCATTGGGAGCATTATTTCTGAATCTGCCTGGTCTTACCCTGTAAGAAAGATTTGGAATAAAAGAAGTGGTGAATGTTATGTCACAGATGTATGAAGCCTGCTCTGAGACAACATCTGGAGCAACTGTGCTCAGTCTGGGCATTGCATCTGAAGGAAGGTATTTTTCTATGGGAGGGTCCTTCACAAAACGGCACGGGGACTGAAATAGTTAAATTTGTAGATAATATATACCGTTCCTTATTCCAAATCATTCATGTATCATGTGAACAGTTGGGGTCTGAGCACAGATCCCTGCAGGATCTCACTAGTCACAGACTGCCAATCAGAAAGAGGCTCATTTATTGCTTTCTATCTGCTAACCAGCTTTCTATCCATCTCAAGACATTACCTGCAATCCCATGGGCTTTAGCTTTACATAACAGTCTGTTATGTGAGACCTTGTTGAAAGCTTTCTGAAAGTCTCAATAAACCACATCCACTAGTTCTCCTTGGTTGACCCAACTCATAACTTCCTCAAAGGATTGCAGTAGCTTTATCAAGTATGACTTCTCTTTTGTAAATCCATGCATGCTTTGACTGATTATACCACTGCCTTCCAAATGCCAAGTTATGAAATCTTGATGATAGAGAGAAGACATTTCTCCTCATCTCTGTCTTCAATAGGTGACCTCCTCACTCTGAGATTTTACTCTCTGGTCCCAGACTCTCTCACCATGGGAAACAATCTCTCAGCATCTAGCTTAAGATCCAGATCAGCCCTGACCTAACTGGCTGGTGGAACAGACTTTGGGAGTGTGTGGAGGAGTTCACTGGATAATGATCAGGAAGGGCAACCTTCACTCCTTCCCTGTTCCTGACAGAATCATCACTTCCCCATTGGGTGATCTGTTGAGAGGCTGCATTCACCACATTGGTCACAGGATGACAACGTCAAATTTCTCACTGTCTTCTGATTGGCTCTAAATTTACTTGCTGTCTTCTGATTGGCTCTAAGGTCACTTGCTATCTTCTGATTGGCTCTAAGGTCACTTGCTGTCTTCTGATTGGCTCTAAGGTCACTTGCTATCTTCTGATTGGCTATAAGGTCACTTGCTGTCTTCTGATTGGCTATAAGATGAACGTGCATGTCTTGCTGGAAGGGCAGACAGAAGCCACGGGTCAACATCTCACCCAGGAGACAGCATCTTCGATAGTGACAATTTTCTTTTAAAGTTCATTGACAGAGTTTAAAAGCTGTGAGGCTGGGAGAGATTATAACTCATAGAATCATGGGATTCCTACAGAATAGAAGCCCTTTGCGTCTGCATTGACTCAGCATTTTATCCAGGCCTGATCCCTGTAACCCCACATATTTAGCCCATTAATCCCCCTAACCTACACATCTTGGGACACTAAGGGACAATTTAGCATGGCCAATCCACCGAACCTGTATATCTTTGGGCCGTGGGAGGAAACCGGAGCACTCGGAGGAAACCTACACAGACACGGGGAAAATGTGTAAACTCTACACAGACAGTGACCCAAGCCAGGAATCGAACCCGGGTCCCTGGCGCTGTGAGACAGCCATGCCAAGCACTGTGCCACCATGCTGTGCATGGAGATGTAGGGATGATCTGAAATGAAAGCCTTTCCTGATTCCTTTTCCGCTGAGCCTGCCTGTTCAATTGGGAGTTATTTTCGTGCTTTATCTTTGCACATATTTCAGTTGTGAAGACACCATTGGGACAATGCATTACAAAATGCAAATCGATCATATGTTAGCCCAGCAGTGAATCTGAGATGGATTGGAGCATCAGCCTTGTCTCGGTGTGCAGTGCTCGCCCCTCAGTGAAAAGGTGCTCAGTTTGACCCCCCCTGCCCCGGCTGGCAATCGCAGTGCTGTACTGAGGGAACGCTGCACTGTCAGAGGTGCGGGGTCCTTAATGCAAAGTGCTCTCGTCAGTGGGACATGAAAGAGCAGGAAGCTGTCTCTCCCTGGCAGCCTAGCTCAATGTTAATCTCGCAATCAACATCGCCGTTTGTGGGATCTTGCTGTGCATAAATTGGCTGCCAGATTTCCTACATCACAATAGTGACTACGCTTGAGAAACAATTTCATAGACTCATAGAATTCAGAAGAAGGCCATTCGGCCCATCAAGTCTGCACTGATAACAAACCCACCTGGGCCCTATTCCCCTTAACCCTGACAACAATTCATTGCCTACGACAAATGTTTGGGATGTGCTGAGCTCACTGTAAGGAAGGCAAGTTTTTTTCTCTCTTTAAGAGAGGAAGCGAGTTCTCTCAGGGCAGTGCGGATGATTTCTCAGGCTGGGTTGGAGAGAGGAGGAGGCCAGCAGGAAGACTCACAAAGAAGCACGCTGATCCTGCTGACCTCATTCATCCATTTACCGCCAGCTGCAGTAATCTATATTTGAAGCCATGAGATCAGGAGGAGCTTCCCATTTCATGGTCTGGACAGTGCACGGAGACAGGAACCGCACTCCCACAGTCTCTCTGACTCACAAAGAGATAAGAACAGTAGAGCACAGGAACAGGCCCTTCGGCCCTCCAAGCCTGCTCCTATCATTGTTGTCCTATCTAGACCAACTGCCTGTATCATTCTATTCCCTATCTGTTCATGTGTCTATCCAGGTAGGTCTTAAAATGTCACTAATGTATCTGCCTCAACCACCTCTCTTGGCAACGCACGCCAGGCCCCCACCACCTTCTGTGTAAAAATCTCCCGTACATCTCCACTGAACCATTCCCCCCCCCTTATCTTGAACTTGTGCCTCCTTGTAATTGTCATTTCTGCCCTGGGAAAAAGCTTCTAACTGTCCACCCTATCTATACCTTCCATAATTTTATAAACTTCTATCAGGTCACCCCTCAGCCTCTGTCTTTCCAGGGAGAACAATTGCAGTTTATTCAAACTCTCATCATAGTGTAACTCTAACCTTAACACAAAAGCATAGCTCTAGTTCCCAGTCACTGAACCTGAGTGCACAACAGAATCAATCATCTTTTAAAGTGTGTGTGTGAATGGGTGTCTAACTGTGTGAATGCGTGTGTGTATGTGTGTAAGTGCTTGTGCATGCGTGTGTTTGTGTGTGTGTGTGTGAATGCATGCGTGTATGAGTATGTGAGTGCCTGTGTCACTCTATTCCCTGTCTGTTCATGTGTGAGTGTGAGTGCGTGTGCATGTGAGTGCATTTGCATACGTGTGCATGCATGTGAGTGCATGTGTGTGTGTATGTTTGTGTGTGTGTGTGTGTGTGAACAAGTATGTGTATAAATGAGTGTGTGTGTGTGCATACGTGTGCATGTGTAAGAGCCCGTGTGGGTGTGTGTGTGTGTGTGTGAATGTGTGTGAATGTATTTGTGTGTGTGTTAGTGCATGTATGTGTGAACGAGTGCGAGTGTGTAAGTGAGTGTGTGTGTGTGACCATCTATCACAGTTTACCCTCTGATTTTAGTTTCTCTGCTGTTTGGCCATTCGCACCCTTTATTCTCTTTGGGGACTACCATCAGCAGCCTTTCCCCTGGTTTCTGTGGCTATGACTCATCTTTCATTCTCTTGCCCTGCAGTATAAATATCTCCCATTTTCTCTGCCTTTTAGTTTTGACAAAGGGTCACCTGGACTCAAAATGTCAGCTTTTTTCTCTCCTTATAATGCGGAAGGATGTTGCAAGTCACAGAGGGACATAAATAAGCTGCAGAGCTGGGCTGAGAGGTGACAAATGGAGTTTAATGCAAAAAAGTGTGAAGTGATTCACTTTGGAAGGAGTAAGAGGAATGCACAGTACTGGGCTAATGATAAGTTACTTGGTAGTGTGGATGAGCAGAGAGATCTCGGTGTCCATGTGCGTAGATCTTAAGGTTGGCATCCAGGTTGATAGGGTTGTTAAGAAGGTGTACAGTGTGTTAGCTTTTATTGGTAGAGGGATTGAGTTTCGGAGTCATGAGGTCACGTTGCAGCTGTACAAAACCCTGGCGCGATCGTATTGCATACAGTTCTGGTCGCCGCATTGTAGGAAGGATGTGGAGGCATTGGAAAGAGTGGAGAGGAGATTTACCAGGCTGCTGCCTGATATGATGGGAAAGTCTTATGAGGAAAGGCTGAGGGACTTGAGGCTGTTTTGGTTAGACAGAAGAAGGTTAAGAGGTGACTAATAGAGGCATACAAGATGATCAGAGGGTTAGATAGGGTGGACAGTGAGAGCCTTTTTCCTCAGATGGAGATAGCTAGCATGAGGGGACATAGTTTTAAATTGAGAGGTGATAATTATAGGACAGATGTCAGAGGTCGGTTCTTTACTCAGAGAGTAGTAAGGCTGTGGAATGACTTACCTACAACAGTAGCGGACTCGCCACATTAACGACATTTAAATGGTCATTGGATAAACATATGGATGATATTGGAATAGTGTAGGTGAAGTGTGCTTTAGATAGATGTAACAGTTTGGTGCAACATCTAGGGCCAAAGGGCCTGTACTGCGCTTTAATGTTCTATGTTCCATGTTCTTCCAGATGCTGTCAGACCTGCTGAGATTTTCCAGCATTCTCTCTTTTGATCACAGATGAGTTTTATGCTTCACCCCAACTCCGATTCCCACTTCCCTGTTCAGGGAGTTGCTAACAGGAAGCGTCTTCTCTCCCTTCACCTCCACCACCACCCACTCCTCTCCACCCCCTCCCTCCTCTCCCAGTTGAACTCCTCACTCGACCAAAGTTCCTGATTCAGCTCCAAGGATCCCTGGAGCACAGCAGCTGCTGTGGCTGAGGGTGTGCTGCACGTGGTGTGAGACGGTTTACCTGTACGAGGTGTCTGGCAGGAGTTCCCGGATGACGTAGGCCGTGACATTGTCCACCGTTAGTTGGCTCTCTCCAAGATCGATGTTGTACGAGAGGATCTCTGACCCGTTACTGCACGGTTCGGCCCACTTGACCGCCAGGCAGGTGGATGAGGAGGTCAGACAGGAGTCCAGGTGCTGGTCATCCAAGACGGAGAGGGTGGAGACGGCAGCGGGAACTGAGGCGGGCGTTGTGTGAGTGACCACACCACTGTAAGGCCCTGAGCCTGCCTGGTTAGTCGCCTGAGCGGGAAGGGAAAGAGAAAAGACTGTCAGGAGGACACAAAAGAACTGCCCTGCATCAAGAAAGAAACCTCGACTCACAAGTCATGAGTCATCCTGCTGCCTCACAGCGCCAGAGACCCAGGTTCAATTCCAGCCTCAGGTCACTGTCTGCCTGGACACATTCTCCCCATGTCTGCGTGGGTTTCTTCTGGGTGCTGTGGTTTCCTCCCATAGTCTGAAAGACGTGCTGGTTAGATGGATTGGCCATGCTAAATTGACCCTAGTGCAAGGTAAACATGTGGGTTTACCAGAATAGGCTCTGGATGGGATTATGGCTCGTACAGAGTCGATGGGCCAAATGGCCTCCTTCTGTACTGTAGGAATTCCATAATTCTACGATTCTGAAGCCCTCCACCCCCCTTCCACCACCCAAAGGTCTGGAGTCTAGAAGGACCCACATAATGGCAAATATTCACTCTGTGAATCCACAAACTGCAAGATAACAATCCTTGGAATCACAGAATGTTACAATGCAAGAGAAGCCTATTCGGTCCATTCTTCCTGTGCAAGCTCTTTGAAAAAGCCATCCAACTAGTTAAATTCTCCAGGCTCTTCCCCTAGAATCTTGTCAAATTTAACCCTTCAAATACTTCTCCAGTCTCCTTTTTGGAGTTCGTAATTAACCTGTTCCCACTTACACTCCAGACCACAATAACTCGCTGCATTAAAAACTTCTCCTCAGTGCCAACATCCATTTAAATTAATTCGATTTCAGTCACAAGGCCAGAGGAATTACGGGATATGGGGAATAGGCAGGAAAATGGAGCTGAACATAGAGAACATAGAACATAGAACAATACAGCACAGAACAGGCCCTTCGGCCTTCGATGTTGTGCCAACCAAAATAAAAAGCAATGCCCCTCCAAACTAAACCATTCCCTTCTCTTCCATATACTTATCAATTAACCTCTTAAACGCCACCAAACTTGGCGCATCTACAACAGCTGCAGGCAGGGCATTCCACTCCCTAATCACTCTTTGAGTAAAGAACCTACCTCTGATATCCGTCCTATAACTCATACCCCTTAATTTAAAGCTGTGTCCCCTCGTGCTGAGGTGAAAGAAGAACTGAATATCCCACTCCTCTGTAACCTCCCCAATGTACTTACATCCTCTCTGTAATGAAATGATCAGAATTATGCACAGTACTCTAGCTGTGTTTCATTCAGTTCCATACAATCTTCCTGCTCTTATACTCCACATCATGGCTAATGAAAGAATTCCATTTGCCTTCTGAACCATCTCATCAATTTGTCTTTCTATGCAGATGATCAAGAAAGCTTACGGCACTAGGTATAAAAATTGACAGGTCATGCTGCAGCTGTACAGAAACTTAGGCCTCATTTGGAATACTGTGTACAATTCTGGTCGCCATGCCACCAGAAGCATGTGGATGCTTTGGAGAAGAGATTTACCAGGTAGTTGCCTGGTATGGAGGGGTTGGAGAAACTTGGTTTGTTCTCACTGGAACAACGGAGATTGAGGACGACCTGATCGAGGTTTACAAGATTATGAAAGGCATGGACAGAGTGGATAGTCAGATATCTTTCCGAGGGTAGAAGAGTCCAGTACTTGGGGACATAGGTTTAAGAAGCAAGGGGAAAAGTTTAGAAGTGATGTGTGAGGCAAGTTTTTTTCTTGCACAGAGAATGGTGAATTTCTAGAACAAGCTGCCCAGGGAGGTGGTAGGAGCAGGTACACCAGCAGCACTGAAGGAGCATCTAGATGAAATACATGGATAGGATAGAAATGGAAGGATATGGTCTCTGTAAGTGCGCACAGTTTTACTTTACACAGGACATCATGATCAGTGCAGGCCTGGGGAGCTGAAGGGCCTGTTCCTGTCCTGTACTTTTCTTTGCTCTTTCTTTTACCTTCAGGAATGTGTGGACACTCTCTCCAGGGTCCCTCGCTTCCTCATGCCAATGAGTAATTATTGGCCGACACTTACTGAGAGCAACTCTCAGTCTGACTGTTACAAGGCTTTTCTATTGTTGACCAATTTAAGCAAAGACCAGAATCTGACTGCAGTCATAAAGTGAAACTGATATCAATTCAACCAAGTTTGGGAGTTTATGGTTTGAGAAGTTTGTGACAGGAACAGCATGGGAAAAGAACGTATATTTCTTTAAAACACCTTTTCAAAATCATAATGTGTTTCAGAACGACTGCAGTCGGTTTTTGAGGAATGATCATTGTTGTAACGTCGGAAACATGCTAATTTGTGCATTGCAAGATCCCACAAACAAAAGATGCAGGAGGAAAATTAGGCCATTTGGCCCATCGAGTTTGCCATGCTACTTGAACATGGGTGATATGTTCCTCGTCCCCATTTTCCTGTCTTCTCCCCATAACTCTTCACCCCATTACCAATTAAAAATCTATCTAACTCCTCCTTAAATTTACTGAATGTCCCAGTACACTTTGGGGGAGCGAATTCCACAGTAGTTCTCCCTCAACTTTGTTTTAAATTTGCTATCCCTTTTCCTAAGACTATGACATCTCGTCCCAGAATGTCCCACAAGGGGTGGTATCAACTCCACATCTACTCTATCCAAACCTTTTATCATCTTGTATACCTCAATCTGATCTGTGTTTATTGAAGTTGGATGAAGGATGAACAGTGCCCAGACACTAGAGAGAATCCCTCTTTGAAACAGTGCCCAGGGATTTGAGATGTTCCCCTGAGCACCACTGGGGTAAACCACCTCATTCAACTTCCCACAGTGCAGCATTCCCTCTGGCAGTGTCAGTCTGGATGAGGGAACTCAAGCCCCCAGACCGAGGGGGCTGGCGAGGCGGAATTCCGAGGTACTGGGAGGTAAACGTGTGAGGATTCATGAGAATTCAGGGGACGGGAACAGAGGAAGAAAGGAATGCTTGGGAGAACAGAGTTGCTCCCCTGAGCATCCCTAGAGATGTGGAGTTTAAAAACAGGGAGGTTATATTGCAGCTGTATAAGGTGCTGGTGAGGCCACACCTGGAATACTGTGTACAGTTTTGGTCTCCTTACTTGAGAAAGGATTTACTGGCACTGGAGAGGGTGCAGAGGAGATTCACCAGGTTGATTCCAGAATGAGAGGGTTGGCTTACGAGGAGAGACTGAGCAGACTCGGACTATACTCATTGGAATTCAGAAGAATGAGGGGAGATCTAATAGAAACGTATAAGAATAACTAGGGAATAGATAAAATAGAAAGAGGGAAGTTGTTTCCACAGGTGGGTAAAACTAGAACCAGGGAGCACAGCCTCAAAATAAGAGGGAGCAGATTTAGGACTGAGTTGAGGAGGAACTTCTTCACACAAAGGTTTGTGAATCTGTGGAATTCCCCTCCCAGGGAAGCAGTTGAGGCCACCTGATTGAATGTTTTTAAGGCAAGGATAGGTAGGTTTTTGAACAGTAAAGGAATTAAGGGTTATGGTGAGCAGGTAGGTAAGTGAAGCTGAGTCCATGAAAAAATCACCCATGATCATATTGAATGGCGGAGCAGGCTCGAGGGGACAGATGGCCGACTTCTGCTCCTAGTTTTAATGATCTTACAAGTTAAAATTAGAATGCTAAGAAAGAAAATCTGCCTTTTCTTCTGGGTGGATGTCACTTTTGACTCAAGGGCTCTGGATTGTGAATGGATGCAAGATGTGAACCTCTCCAGATATGATTAGTACCGCAATGCAGGAATGTGGGGGAGGACTAGGGAATGCCGGTGCAAGCACAGAGCTTTGGAGGTGCTGGATAAGTTGATGGGACGGCAAATGGCATCACGGCATAAGCCACAAAGGCTTACCAATCAGACCCCAGCTGGAGGCTGTACGTCTAACCATGTGTTAGGAGAAGGGTCAAGCAGTGATTTTTCTCGAATCGTTCTCTGTCACACTGTGTGGTCCCTTTAAGATAACTGCGTGACTGCGCATGTGGACATGTCATGTCAAAGCCTTGGACAGAGGCGAAGGATGGATGTACTGGGAAGGTCTTTGGGATGAGGGAATTCAGTGATACAGGGAGATTAGCGAAGCTGGGATTGTTCTCTTTCCAGCAGAAAAGGTCAAGGGGGAGGGTAGGGGTGTGTTCAAATTTTTGATGGGATTAATTAGAAGAAATGATTTCCAGAGAACAGGAAACTATCAAAGGAAGCAGAGAAAATGCGAGATGGGACATAGATAGGTTGCAGAGCTGGGCCGTGAGGTGGCAAATGGAATTCAATACGGATAAGTGTGAGGTGATTCACTTTGGTAGGAATAACAGGCATATGAAATATAGGGTTAATGGAAGGACCCTTAATAGTGTTGTCGAGCAGAGGGATCTTGGGGTACAAGTACATAGCTCTTTGAAAGTTGGCACCCAGGTTGATAAAGTTGTTAAGAAGGCGTACGGTGTGTTAGCTTTTATTGGTAGAGGGATTGAATTTAGGAGCCGTGAGGTTATGTTACAACTGTACAAAACTCTGGTGCGGCCGCACTTGGAGTATTGCGTACAGTTCTGGTCGCCGCATTATAAGAAAGATGTGGAAGCATTGGAAAGGGTGCAGAGGAGGTTTACCAGGATGTTGCCTGGTATGGTGGGAAGGCCTTATGAGGAAAGGCTGAGGGACCTGAGATTATTTTCATTAGAGAGAAGAAGGTTACGCGGTGACCTAATTGAGGCGTATAAGATGATCAAGGGATTGGATAGGGTGGATAGTGAGAGCCTTTTTCCTCGGATGGTGATGACCAACACGAGGGGACATAACTTTAAATTAAGAGGTGGTAGTTATAGGACGGATGTCAGAGGCAGGTTCTTTACACAGAGGGTGGTGAGGGCGTGGAATGCCCTGCCTGCAGCAGTTGTGGACTCGCCTACTTTGGGAGCATTCAAATGTTCGGTGGATAGGCATATGGATGATATTGGAATAGTTTAGGTTAGAGGATCCACTGGCCGGCGCAACATCGAGGGCCGAAGGGCCTGTACTGCGCTGTAATGTTCTACGAATCTTTTTCATGCAGTGAGTTGTTCTGATGAGCTGCTTGCAGGAATATTGTGTGTATGATTCTGTGATTGAGTAACAAAGCAGTCTGTGTATTCTCATTCAAAGACAGGAAGAAAATTGGGTCAATAATTGAGATGATCACCAATTTTTATTGCACCTAATTTAGTTAATGATCCATCCAATTAGATTCTGCATGTGCCTGGCATTGATGCTGAGACATTTTAATTATATATTTCAGGACTCTCTGAAGCAATGCCAGATTTATAATCCAGAGAAAATCTGCCGTGTAATTAACGATAATTATCTTTTCAACGTGCATGAACTGCAAAGTCACACATTGGACCTACGGTGACGTCAAGAAAATGAGATAAAGACTCACAATTGAGTGAGAGATCCAAGAAAGACGGCAGCTGCCTGATTTACTGATTATAACCAGGTGTGGAACAGACGGTGTGAGAATCACCAGCAAACTGTTTCCAACTGGCTGCTCCGGACTTTCCACTGATCACAGGATGCTTACGGCACAGGAAGAGGCCATTCGGCCCCAATGAGTTTGTGCTGGCTGTCCAAGGGCACAATTCACCCGAGCACTGCACTTTCTCCCTTTTCAGATAATTCCCTCCTGAATGCCTCAATTGGACCTGGTTTCACCACACTCTGACAGCGCATTTCAGATCCTAACCACTCGCTGCGTGGGAAAGATTTTCCTCATGTATCCATTGATTATATGACCAATCTCCTTCAATTTCTGCCTTAGGGTTTTCAATCCTTTCACCAATCGGAATGTTTCTTTTTCCCTAACCAATTTGCTTGTATCCATTGTGATTTTCAACAAATCACAAGAATGCCATTAGTGCAGAACAAGACCTTTTGGCTCATCAAATTAGCACTGATTCTCCAACAGAACATTGCACCCAATCCCAACCCCACTCCAATGCCCCACACTGCCCTATCCCCTATAACCCCACACATTTTCCACGGCTAATCTATCTAACCTACACATCTTTCATACAAACTAGAAGCAGGGGTAGGCCATTCTGCCCTTTGAATCTGCTCCATCATTCATTTTGATCAGCTATTTCTAGTTTAGTTTTTATATCTATATTTAATTAGGTACATCTAATTTCTTGTTGCAATCAGACAAGGTTTTGGCCTCTAAAGGGCAATTTAGCATGGCCAATCCACCTAACTAGCACATCTTTGGACTGTGGGAGGAAACCAGAGCACCCGGAGGAAACCCACGCAGACACAGGGAGATTGTGCAAACTCACACAGGCAAGTCGGGAATCGAACCTGGGTCCTTGGCGCTGTGAGGCAGGAGGAACATCTTTACCAAATCTCCTCCCAGCCTTCGCAATGCTGAGGAAAACAGCCTCAACTTCTCCAATCTGTCTACGTAACTTAAGCAAATCACATGCGACAAATTGTGTCCTTATCTGATTGGGATAAGAGGATTTTCACAAAGAATTTGTGACTTCTGTAGCATTTTTCATCACCAGCAGATGGCAATCTAGCACATTACAGCCAATGAGGTGTTGCATTGTGGGTAAGGAAGCAGCCAATCTGTGCATAGCACGATCCCACAGATATCTTTGTAATAATGACCAGGTCATCTGATTTTGTGATGTCGTTTAAGGGATAAATGTTTGCTGAGATGAACAACCATTTTATTGCCCTGGGATCTTTGAAGTGTCTTAGAGTCATCTGTTTACAAATAAGCTAAACCTGGAGCAGGAAATACTGAAGGAGCAGAATGGCACAGTGGTTATCACGGCTGCCTCACGGCACCAGGGGCCTGGGTTCGATTCCCGGCTTGGATCTCTGTCTGCGTGGAATCTGCATGTTCTCCCCGTGTCTGCACGGGTTGCTCCAGTTTCCTCCCACAGTCTGAAAGACGTGCTGATTGACCTGAACAGTTGCCAGAGTGTGGCAGCTAGGGAAATTTCACTGTAACTTCATTGCAGTGTTAATGTAAGCCTTACTGTGACCAATGAATAAAATTTAAAAGAAGGCAAATGGCTGACATTCAGAAACTTCCTCCACCTTGAGTTTATTTCTTTGCTGTATTGAAAATGTTCCAACAACCTCTGCTTCCTGAGCTTGCTTTCCTCTGGGCACTGCACACTTTCCTTTGGCTGTGGGTTCAGTGTCATTTTTACCACGGAATGCACAGACCACTAAATTCAACAAAACCTCCAATACGTTATACCTGGAGTTGTCAACCCTCCTGAATTTGTCCTGGAGACTCCAGGAATGAAAAGTCAATCCCCTGATTTCTGCTCCGAGGAGAACTCTCTGCAGGGGTATTAAAAATGATTCTGCCCACCTCCAATTTACTGGCACACATTTTTTATTCGTGGTAATAACATTGGAGATATTGGGAAAAAATGTAAGACTGACCAGGCAGGGCAACTGGAGACAGATGGTCACATGACAAAATTTCCATCCTTCCAGTCGGAGTTGGTAACCCAATAACTGTCCTTTGTACTCTGCACTGGTGTATCTATCATAGTCCATACAGTGACAACAAAGGATAGAAACATTCCGATTGCCCAAAGAACTGATCGTGTGGGCTTGTCTATCTGTCTCTACCACGGTGTGGTGATAATGTCACGGGACTGGTAGTCCAGAGGCCCAGGCTAATTCTAGGGGGCTGGGGCTGGGACACACACCATAGATTCAAATCCCACCATGACAATTAATGGAATTTTGGAATCTAAATGCAGATTAGTAAATTCTGGAATTCAAAACTAGTCTCGGTACTGATGACCATGAAACTATTGTCCATTGCTGCAAAAACCCATCTGGTTCACTAATATCTTTTAGGGAAGGAAATCTGCCGTCCTTACCTGGTCTGGCCAGGTTGAGGCAGCACGATGGCACAGTGGTTGGCACTGCTGCCTCACAACGCAAGAGACCCGGGTTCGATTCCCTGCTTGGGTCACTGTCTGTGCGGAGCCTGCACGTTCTCCCTGCGTCTGTGTGGGTTTCCTCCGGGTGCTCTGGTTTCCTCCCACAGTCTGAAAGATAAGCTGGTTAGGGTACATTGGCTGTGCTAAATTCTCACTCAGTGTACCTGAACAGGCAGCGGAGTGTGGCGACTTGGGGATTTTCACAGTCACTTCATTGCAATGTTAATGTAAACCTCCTTGTCACACTAATAAATAAACTTTACATGTGATCCACAGTGACTGACTGTAGGTGAGCCACACTCTCCCTGCTCCACCTCCAAAAAGTTGAACAGACCCTCAGCAGACTGGAAAGTTTGAAGTTATAAAGTTAACTCAAACTAATTCAGTTTATAGAGGTTGTACAAGGATTCCAACTCTCTCTCTTTTCCAAAAATATCTGAATGAAGGTCTGGCATCGACACATCATGAATGAAGACTGACCAGGAGACTTTAGTGTTTTTTTGCTCATGTACGGGTGCTGGGTATCCCTGGAGGGGCCAACACTTATTCCCCATACCTGAGGGCATTTAAGAGTCAACCACATTGCAGTGGTTCTGGAGTCACATGTCAGCCAGACAAGATAAGGATGGCAGATTTCCTTCCATAAAGGATATTAATGAACCAGATGGGTTTTTATGACAATCGACAATGGTCTCATGTCATCTTTAGATTTCTAATTACAGACAATTCAATAAAAACTAAAATTTCACCATCTGCCACAGTGGGATTCGAATCCTGGTCCTCAGAGAATTACCCTGGATCTTTGGATTACTAGTCTACTGATAATATCACTACATCCACAGTAACTCTCATCTGCCCTCAGTTCAAGGGATTAGGGATGGGCAACAAATGCTGATCTTGCCAGCGATGCCCGCCTCAATGAAAGTGGAAAGGTGAACTGGTGGTTTATCTCACTGCTGTTTGTGTGAGTTTGCTGTTTCTTAAATTGCAACATAATGCAAAGAAAGTTTTTCTTTGAACGTGACGCACTTTGAGATGCCCTGAGGTGGTAAAAGGTGCTATGGAAATGTAAATTCTACCTTCACGTTCTAGGTTTAATTGGATTCTCTGCGTCCCCAGCTACCTGCAATCTCACCCGCTGTTACAACCAGTCTGAAAAGCTGAAGAGTTTGCCCTGAAGTCACTATTTATGAAAAGGGACATTATTGTGGCTTCATGGGAGAAAATGGTCAGTATCTCAAAGTCATTGCTTCCAGTCTAATACAGATTTGATTGCAAACTGATAGATAGTTTAATTTATTTTGCTAATAACCAGAGAGAAAAAAAAACAAACACAGCGATGAACTCAGAATGACTTTTACTGCAGACATGCCCAAGACATTGGGGCCAATTTTAATCTGTTCCTGCCCAACACTGAGAACAGATGATTTGCATTTAGATAACACAGAATCCCTACAGTGCAACAGAAGGCCATTCAGCCCATTGAGCCTGCACTGACAAGAATCCCACCCAGGCCCTATCCTGCAGATTTAACGCTGCTCATCCTCCTGACACTAAGGGGCAATTTAGCACAGTCAATCCAACCAATCTGCACACCTTTGGACTGTGGGAGGAAACCGGAGCATCCGGAGGAAATCCACAGAGACATGGGGAGAACGTGCGGACTCCACACAAATAGTCAACACAAATAGGCTGGAATTGGACCTGGGTCCATGACACTGTGAGGCAGCAATGCTAACTACTGTGACACCGTGCCTATGGCGTAGTTAAATTCATCCCCAGACATTTCACAAGAGGCAAACCAAATCTGATATTGAGCTTCAAATGAGGACAGATGACCAAAAGCTTGGTCATAGATGCTGATTTCCAGGCGTATCTTAAAGGGGGAGAGAAAGAGGGCGAGGTTTAGAGAGAGGATTCTAGAGATTAGACTCCAGCTAGCTAATGGTTGAGTGCTGGATATGGGGTTGCTGACTGATTTTGGGCTATGGGCTGGCTGGAAATGAACTGGTTGCTTCCCGATCACTCAATTATCTCCTATCAGCCTTGATGTTCGGGTTCTACTGGTAAATAACACAACCCTGTTCATTTACATGCATTCTAATGTGCCAGTTATAGCATAATTATAATGCATGGCTTATATGATGTGGAGATGCTGGTGTTGGACTGGGTTGGGCACAGTAAGAAATCTCACAACACCAGGTTAACGTCCAACAAGTTTATTTGGAATCACGAGCTTTTGGAGCACTGCTCTTTCCTCAGGTAAATTAGTCACCTGATGAAGGAGCAGCGCTCTGAAACCTTGTGATTTCAAATAAACCTTTTGGACTTTAATCTGGTGTTGTTTAATTATCTAATGCTGGATTGGGATAGTGGTAGTGTACAGGGCAGCAAGGGCAAGAGTTCCTTGATTGATTACTGATTAGTAAGTTTGCGGACAACACAAAGGTTGGTGGATTTGCGGATAGCGATGAGGACCATCAGAGGATACAGCAGGATATAGATCAGTTGGAGACTTGGGCGGAGAGATGGCAGATGGAGTTTAATCCAGACAAATGTAAGGTAATGCATTTTGGAAGGTCTAATACAGATAGGAAATATACAGTAAATGGCAGAACCCTTAAGAGTATTGAGAGGCAAAGGGATCTGGATGTACTGTCACTGAAAGTAGCAATGCAGATGGATAAGGCAGACAGCATGCTTGCCTTCATCAGCCAGAGCATTGAGTTTAAAAATTGGCAAGTCATGTCGCAGCTTTATAGAACTTTAGTTAGGCTGCACTTGGAATATTGTGTTCAATTCTGGTTGCTACACTAGAATATAGAGGCTTTGGAGAGGGTGCAGAAAAGATTTACCAGAATGTTGCCTGGTATGAAGGGCATTAGATATGAGGAAAGACTCACTGGAATGATGGAGGTAGATGGGCAACCTGATAGAAGTTTACAAGATTATGAGAGGCAGGACAGAGTTGATAGAAGCTTTTTCCCCAGAATGGAAGAGTCAATTACTAGGGGGGCACAGGTTTAAGGTTTAGGAATAGGATCAGAGGGATATTGTCCCTGAAACTCTAGAGGGTTTTAGTTATGTCAGGCAGCATAGTCTGTGCAGGCTTGGAGGGCCGAAGGGCTTATTTCCGTGCTGTAATTTTCTTTGTTGAGTGTTCAAGAAAATTGGAAGATTTGTAGTGTAAAGGACGGAGAACAGGAAAATTGTCAACAGCTCTGCAGTCCAGTGAGGAAGGAGATACTGCTGAACCTGGTTCTTGGGAATGGGTTGGGTCGGGTGAATCAAGTGAACGTTTAGGAAACAGTGATCATTGTATTTTTGGGTTGGCTATGGAAAAGGACAAGAAACAGTCCAGAGTAAGGATAATAAACTGGAAAGCCAACTTCAATGGGATAAGAATGGATCTGATCCAAATAATTCAATCAAATGTCGGCAGGAGAAACTGTACCTGAACAATAGGACTACGTTCAAAGCAGAGTGAGCTGGGCTACAGTCAGAGTATGTTCCACAAAGAAGAAATGTAGGGCAAATAAATCCAGAGCTCCCTGGATGATGCAAGAAAGAGATGTTAAGATGAAGGAGTAAAGTGTGCTTATGGCAAATGCCAGGTTGACAATACAACCAAGAAACAAACTGAAAACTGAAGGTTCAGAGGGAAGTGAAAAAACAAGTTAAAGAAGCAAAGAGTGAGTACGGATAGAGACAAACATGGGACACGGTGGACAGAATATCCTTCATCGTCCAGGACTTCCTTGGAGCATAGAAGCTATGACATCTCCAGAGTCTTCAACATGTCATTGATGAAAACAAACATCTTGCCAGGGCCATCCCCACACCCCACTTCTTGCCTTCAAACAATCACACAACCTCAAACAGACCACTGTCCACAGCAAACTACCCAGCCTTCAGGAGAACAATAACCACAATACCACACAACCCTACCACAGCAACCTCTGTAAGACATGCCGGATCACTGACATGAATGACATTATCTCACGTGAGAACACCATCCACCAGGTACACGGTACATACTGTTATGATTCAGCCAACATTGTCTACCTGATACGCTGCAGGAAAGGATACCCCGAGGCATGGTACACTGAGGAGACCATGCAGACGCTACAGCAGATGAATGAATTCTGCTCGACAATCACCAGGCAAGAGTGTTCCCTTCCAGTCAGAGAACACTTCAGCGGTCACGGGCATTCAGCCTCTGATCTTCAGGTAAACATTCTCCAAAGGCAGCCTTCAAGACACATGACAGTGCAGAGTCACTGAGTAGAAACTGATAGTTCTGCATGAGAATGGCCTCAACCAGGGTTCATGTCACACTATCTGTAACCCCCATGATTTGCCTAGGCTTGCAAACTCTGACTAACTGTCTTGTCTGGAGACAATACACATTTCTTTAACCTGACCTTAACATACTCTCCATTCACATTTTTTGTACCTGTAAAAACTTGGTTACCTGTTAAGACTCGCATTCCAACCATTATCTTGTAATTGTCTACATACGCCCTGTTTGTGGATTGAACACTTGACTTATCTGATGAAGGGGCAGTGCTCCGAAAGCTCATGTTTCCAAATAAACATGTTGGACTTTAACCTGGCGTTGTGAGATTTTTTTTTACTGTCCCATCCATTGACAATGCCTACATTCCCACTGCCACAGCAAAGCAGCCAGCATAATTAAGGATCCTACACCTCTCTTCCACCTTCTTCCATCAGGAAAAAGAAAAGTCATTTACCAACCGACTCAAGAACAGTTTCTTCCCTGCTGCCATCAAACTTTTGAATGGACCTACCTTGCATTAAGTTAATCTTTCTCTACACCCTAGCTATGACTGTAACACTACATTCTCTCATTTTGTTCTCTATGAACAGTATGCTTTGTCTGTATAGCACATAAGAAACAATACTTTTTATTGTACACTAATACATGTGACAATAATAAATTAAATCAAAGAAAGGATTCACAAGAATGGTTCCTCGGATGAGGAACTTTACTTATGAAGACAGATTCGAGAAATTGGGAATGTTCTCCTTGGAGAAGAGAAAGCTGAGAGGAGATTTGATAGAAATGTTCAAAATCATGAGGGGATTTGGGCAGAATGGATGAGGAGAAATTGTTCCTACTATTGAAAGGTTCAAGAACCTGAGGGCACAAACTGAAGTGATTGGCAAAAGAAGCAACGGCGGTACGAGGAAAACTTTTTCACGCAGCGAGTGGTTAGGATCCGGAATGTTCTTCCTGAGAGAGGGTGGTGGTGGAGGCAGGTCCAATCAAAGTATTCATGAGTGAATTGGAGTGTTATCTGAAAATGAAGAATATGCAGGGTCACGGGGAGAAGATGGAAGAATGGAACTATGAGTATTACCCATGAGCAGATACGATGGGCTGAATGACCTCCTCCTGTAGAGTAACAATTCTACGATTATGTGAATGCTTCTGAGACACTTATCAGGGTAATGCCTATATTAAGATCACTCTATAAACCCAAATAGTTGTTATTGTTGTTGGATAGGCGATTTTTTTTTTCAGAAACAGAACAGGTTCATTTGGCAAATGCTTTTCTCAATGTTACTAAAAACTGCATTAGTGAACGCTGCAATAAGCAGCTGTGTTCTACCACATGAGTCATCACCCCTTCACTTCAACTTTCTACAGCTTCATTCCCATTAATATTGATAGAAGAATTACAGGTGAACATAAAAGTGAGATAATTGGTGAATATAATTACGGCTATTGTCAGCAGGTTAGCACATTACCATCATGAATAATGTCAGGAAGCAATGATCCAGCCCTGGGGGTTCATAATGTTCGTGCACCTCCACACAATAACACACTAATTCTTACTATTCATCTGAATCACCGTCCAGATCTCTATGTGCCTCTTTTGTAATTATCTTCATCACCTTCCAGACTTTGGAGCTATCTTTTAAACTTCTTGCCCTTTTTTTCCTTTTTTACTATCGAGGTTTTCCAGCAGTTTGGCCCCTCCTGAACTCACCCTCTGGTTTTACACACGTCTCAGTGGGCAGCAGTTCTCACCCCTCAGCCAGGGTCCTTAGGCTTGTGCCCTGCTCCCTGGCTGACATGCATAGTGCAACACTGAGAGAGTGCTGCACTGTTGGAGGTGCTTTCTCTCTCGAACATAGTGTTAAATTCAAGGCTGTGTCAGTGCTTTCATCCAAACATAAAAATATCCCAAAGTGATGAAGATCATGGATCTCCATCTACTATCTCCCGACCAATATGACCAAAAACACAGAGGATCCGCTCATCACCACGTTGCTGTTTGTGGGATCTTTCTGTGCACAAATCGGCAGCTGCATTTTCTGTATTCCGACAGTGGCCATACTTCAACTGCATAGTGGCACAGTAGTTAGTGCTGCTGTCTCACAGCGCCAGGGACCCAGGTTCAATTCTGGCCTCGGGTCACTGTCCATGTGGAATCGGCACATTCTCCCCGTGTCTGCGTTGGTTTCCTCTGAGTGCTCCGGTTTCCTTTCACACTGTGCAAAGACATGCAGGATAGATAGTCTGGCCATGCTAAATTGCCCCTTTGTGCCCCAAGATATGTACGTTAGGGGGAATTAGTGCAGTAAATATCTGGGGTTACTCTGATAGGGTCCGGATGGGTGCTCTCTCAGACAGTCAATGCATGATCGATGGGCTGAATGGCTCATTCTGCACTGTAGAGATTCGATGTAAATGTCCTAATTGGGTATAAAGAACTTTAAGACATTCTGAATTCACCGAAAGATGCTGCAAAAATATTCAGTCCTTTTATTGATGTAAATTATGTGGCTTTATTAGCAGATTGGAGATTGAAATTCTATCCCCTATCCACCCGCTATTATGCACAGTTCCACAGGTCCCAGGGATGTGTAGTGTCCTCACCAAACAAACTTGGCATGTCAGCTATGGGAGAACTCTGGCCATCATATTTCAATGATTCATGGCATTACTAAGACCACATCTAGGCTATTGTGTGTAGTACTGGTCACCTTATTAAAGGAAAATAATAAATACACTGGAAGCAGTTCAAAGATGGTTTCCCAGACTAATACCGGCAATGGGCAAGTTGTTTTATGAGGAAAGGGTAGACAGGTTTGTACTTGCTAGAATTTAGAAGAGTAAAAGACAACTTGATTCAAACGTGTAAGATCCTCAGATCACAACAAGGTGGGTGTGAAGAGGATGCTCTCTCTTGTGGGAGAATGTAGAACTAGGGGTCACTATTTAAAAATCAGCAGTTGTCCATTTAAAACAGAAATGAGAAGAATTCTTTTTATCTCAAAGGTCACAAGTCTCTGGAACTTCCTTCCTCAATGGCGATGGAAGCAGAATCTTCCTTTCAAAGCAGAGATGGATTCTTCACTAACAAGGGGGTAAAAGGTTATGGGGGACGGGGATAGTCGAGATCACAATCGGATCAGCCATGATCTCATTAAATGAAGAAGGAGGTCTCGAGGGGCCAAATGGCCTCCTCCTGCACCTAACTTGCATGTTTGACTGTGAGAAATGAGGAAAGTAAAGAGATTGGGGAGCACATTAGCCCAACTGCTCACACAGTGAGGGCACAGTTACACACAATAATCAAGAAGCTTAATGCAACACTCATCTCAAATAGCAACAGCTGGAGGTGAAGTTACAGCTTCACAGAGCTCTGGTTACCCATCCAGTTCTGGGTCAAAATGGATATATTAGCAGCATTCATTCACCAGAACTCAAATCGTTAAATTACACCATCTGGTTACACAGGCCAAGGTTTGTGTTCAGAATATGGAAGAGTCAGGAATGGCATTTAAAACAATAACAAGGTCCGGTTAGACAAAGAGAAACTATTTTGTCTGGAGCATGGAGAACAATGGGATGCAATCCTAAGGTTAGAGCGAGAACACTGAAGGATGAAATCCAAGTTCATTTCCTCACACAAAGAGCAATGGAAATCTGGAACTAAACAGAATGGTTGCAAAGTATCAATTATTTAACAGTGAGGTCACTCGATCAGTGCTGGAGAAGTGTGCAAAAGGATATTGGGCAACGTACTTGTCCTGCAGATCAGCCTTGATTAAATACACACAGGAAATCGGACAAATCCAACATGCCTCATCAGTCTCCTCTCAATCATCAATAAAGTGATGGAAGGGGTCATCGACAGCACTATCAAGCAGCACCTGCTCAGCGACGCTCAGTTTGGATTTTCCCAGGGTCACTCAGCTTCTGACCTCATTACAGCCTTGGTTCAAACAAGGACAAAAGAGCTGAATTCCAGAGGTGAGGTGAGAGTGACTTCTTTTGACACCAAGGCAGCATTTGACCAAGTGTGGCATCAAGGAACCCTAGCAAACCTGGAATCAGTGGGAATCAGGAAAAACTCTCTCCTGTTGGAATCACACCTGGTACAAAAGAAGATGGTCATAATGATTGAAGGTCAATCAGCTCTGACTGACAGTGGCAGCATGTATACCATCAAAAAGGTGCACTGCAGTCAATCACTAAGGCTCCTTAGGCAGCACCTTCCAAACCCACAACCACTTCTATCCAGAGGATAAGGGCAGCAGATACATGGAAACACCAGAGTTATACAGTGACAGACCAAGACACTCACCATCCTGATTTGAAAATATATTGCCATTCCTTCACCATCCCTGTGTCAAAACTTTGGAACTCCTTTCCTTACAGCAATGCGGCTGTACCTATACCTCAGGAATTTCAGCGATTCAAGAAGGCAACTCACCATCACCTTCTCAAGGGCAACTAGGAATTGACAATAAATGCTGGCCTAGCCAGAGACAGCCATATCCTGCAGCTGAATTAAAGAAGAGTCTTGGAGGCTGAATGGCCTCCTCCTGCATCCACAGAAAAATCTGAGTGACAGAGCTGTCGGCAGGACTTGATAAATTGTTGGACTTTAACCTGGTGCTGTGGGATTTCTTACTGTGCCCACTCCAGTTCAACACCGGCATCTTCACATCACAGCAGGACTCAAGAGGAACTTAAAAGCCTTGTCTTATGTCCTTGAAGTTAAATGCATGCAGATAATAGGGGTTACATGTGTGTCCATTTGTGAAATTGACAAAATTACTCTCCGAATACAATATCATTATCTTCACATTCAGAACACAAATGCAAACCAAAATTAATATTAAGAGGTGAAAGCAGCCGGCTGGTTTATATTGATATGTCGAAAATAAATGATCAAAGGGCATTTTGAATCGTTTGCAGGCCTGTGAGTGATTTGATGAACACACTGATTTTGTGAAATGCAGATATATGCAAAGGATCACAGCTTCGCAACGATACATTAGCAGCCGGTGACCACTGCAGAATAAAGATAGTGCACCACAGAATCACAGACACAACAGAGAGCATCGTCCAGCAATATCACAATTAAATACAATTGCAGCAAAAATAAACGAAGAAATAGAAAATGAAGTGAATTCAAAACAGCACCCCAGTGTTATACAGTGACAGACCCGTCCCCCACCAGTACTGTACCTCAGTGTTATACAGTGACAGACCCGTCCCCACCAGTACTGTATCCCAGTGTTATAGTGACAGACCTGTCCCCACCAGTGCTGTATCCCAGTGTTATACAGTGACAGACCTGTCCCCACCAGTACTGTACCCCAGTGTTATACAGTGACAGACCTGTCCCCACCAGTACTGTACCCCAGTGTTATACAGTGACAGACCCGTCCCCACCAGTACTGTACCCCAGTGTTATACAGTGACAGACCCGTCCCCACCAGTACTGTACCTCAGTGTTATACAGTGACAGACCTGTCCCCACCAGTACTGTACCCCAGTGTTATACAGGACAGACCCGTCCCACCAGTACTGTACCCCAGTGTTATACAGTGACAGACCCGTCCCCACCAGTACTGTACCCCAGTGTTTCAGACAGACCCCCCCACCAGTACTGTATTATACAGGACAACCTCCCACCATACTACCCAGTGTTATACAGTGACAGACCCGTCCCCACCAGTACTGTACCCCAGTGTTATACAGTGACAGACCCTCCCCACCAGTACTGTACCCCAGTGTTATACAGTGACAGACCCGTCCCCACCAGTACTGTACCCCAGTGTTATACAGTGACAGACCCGTCCCCACCAGTACTGTACCCCAGTGTTATACAGTGACAGACCCATCCCCACCAGTACTGTACCCCAGTGTTATACAGTGACAGACCCATCCCCACCAGTACTGTACCCCAGTGTTATACAGTGACAGACCCGTCCCCACCAGTACTGTACCCCAGTGTTATACAGTGACAGACCCGTCCCCACCAGTACTGTACCCCAGTGTTATACAGTGACAGACCCGTCCCCACCAGTACTGTACCCCAGTGTTATACAGTGACAGACCCGTCCCCACCAGTACTGTACCCCAGTGTTATACAGTGACAGACCCGTCCCCACCAGTACTGTACCCCAGTGTTATACAGCGACAGACCCGTCCCCACCAGTACTGTACCCCAGTGTTATACAGTGACAGACCCGTCCCCACCAGTACTGTCCCGGATAAGGACGACCCCCCACCAGTACTGTACCCAGTGTTATACAGTGACAGACCCTCCCACCAGTACTGTACCCCAGGTTATACAGGAAGACCCCCACCAGTACTGTACCAGTGTTATACAGTGACAGACCCGTCCCCACCAGTACTGTACCCCAGTGTTATACAGTGACAGACCCGTCCCCACCAGTACTGTAACCCAGTGTTATACAGTGACAGATCCGTCCCCACCTGTACTGTACCCCAGTGTTATACAGTGACAGACCCATCCCAACCAGTTACTACACCCCAGTGTTACACAGTGACAGACCCATCCCCACCAGTACTATAACCCAGTGTTATACAGTGACAGATCCATCCCCACCAGGACTGTACCCCAGTGTTATACAGTGACAGACCCATCCCCACCAGTACTGTATCCCAGTGTTATACAGTGACAGACCCGTCCCCACCAGTACTGTACCCCAGTGTTATACAACAGACTGACCCAACCCGTACTGTAACCCAGTGTTATACGTGACAGACCCGACCCACCAGTACTGTAATCCAGTGTTATACAGTGACAGACCGTCCCCACCAGTACTGTACCCCAGTGTTATACAGTGACAGACCCGTCCCCACCAGTACTGTACCCCAGTGTTATACAGTGACAGACCCATCCCCACCAGTACTGTACCCCAGTGTTATACAGTGACAGACCCATCCCCACCAGTACTGTACCCCAGTGTTATACAGTGACAGACCCGTCCCCACCAGTACTGTACCCCAGTGTTATACAGTGACAGACCCGTCCCCACCAGTACTGTACCCCAGTGTTATACAGTGACAGACCCGTCCCCACCAGTACTGTACCCCAGTGTTATACAGTGACAGACCCGTCCCCACCAGTACTGTACCCCAGTGTTATACAGTGACAGACCCGTCCCCACCAGTACTGTACCCCAGTGTTATACAGTGACAGACCCGTCCCCACCAGTACTGTACCCCAGTGTTATACAGTGACAGACCCGTCCCCACCAGTACTGTACCCCAGTGTTATACAGTGACAGACCCGTCCCCACCAGTACTGTACCCAGTGTTATACAGTGACAGACCCGTCCCCACCAGTACTGTACCCCAGTGTTATACAGTGACAGACCCGTCCCCACCAGTACTGTACCCCAGTGTTATACAGTGATAGATCTCCCACCAGTACTGTACCCCAGTGTTATACAGTGACAGACCCATCCCCACCAGTACTGTACCCCAGTGTTATACAGTGACAGACCCGTCCCCACCAGTACTGTACCCCAGTGTTATACAGTGACAGACCCATTCCATACCAGTACTGTACCCCAGTGTTATACAGTGACAGACCCATCCCCACCAGTACTGTACCCCAGTGTTATACAGTGACAGACCCTTCCCCACCAATACTGTACCCCAGTGTTATACAGTGACAGACCCATCCCCACCAGTACTGTACCCCAGTGTTATACAGTGACAGACCCATCCCCACCAGTACTGTACCCCAGTGTTATACAGTGACAGACCCATCCCCACCAGTACTGTACCCCAGTGTTATATAGTGACAGACCCATTCCATACCAGTACTGTACCCCAGTGTTATACAGTGACAGACCCATTCCATATCAATACTGTACCCCAGTGTTATACAGTGACAGACCCATCCCCACCAGTACTGTACCCCAGTGTTATACAGTGACAGACCCATCCCCACCTGTACTGTACCCCAGTGTTATACAGTGAGAGACCCGTCCCCACCAGTACTGTTCCCCAGTGTTATACAGTGACAGACCCGTCCCCACCAGGGTTGTACCCCAGTGTTATACAGTAACAGACCCTTTGGGTTCCCAAGCAGGTTTAGGAATGCAGAATGGCATTGTGGGTCAACCCATTTATCATGGACTCTGTGGTTCAAGGAGGCAACTGACCATCATCTTCTCAAAGGTCAACAGGGATGGGCAATAAATGCTGGCCAGCCCATTGAGGTCCATGTCCTGGCTACAGGTAATGATCCAAATCCCTTCACATTATTAAGAACAGATGTTCTGGTTCACACCACTTTGGTCTTTGTGGGATCTGACTATGTACAGTTTTGAGATCTGATAACACTAGGTTTGAGGTCAGATCTCTTACTGTGTTTACCCCAGTCCAACGCCTGCATCTCCACATCATGTGTACAATTTGTCAGTTGTGTTTCCTATGTTGGAATAGTGATTTCAAATAATAAACCTCTGTGCCTGTGACATATCTGGAAAAGCAGACTGACCTCTGCTTTTAAGTCTCATCCCAATCGAGGACATTGAAAGATATCAACGGACTTTGATAAGAAGAATGAGGTGGTTGTTTTGGTGCTGTGTAGGTGTGTGGGTGGAAAGGACCAGTCGTAGAGGCTGAATGATGTGTGTGTCGAGGACAGTGGCTGTGATAATGGTGCGGTGAAGCCCTGACCTGTAGCCGGCAGCAGTAACGTGTGGCTGGTTTGAGATTGTCCACCTCGAAGGCTGTCTCCATTCCGCAGTACACCAGTTCCATGGATTCCTCCTCCTCTCCCCATTCCAGTCGGTACTCCGAGATATCAGCAGCATAATTCTCAGGACTCTGTAACCACACACAAACATCGAGTGTCGTGTGAGTTAAGAACGTAAAATCTATAGCAACATGGCGACTTTTACAATGTCTGGATAGCCCATGGCATTTTACACACAGGGAAAGGCTGGTCACAGCTATCTATAAACGCATCGACAGGAAAGAGGCTGAACCTTACCCCACCGCTATGCAATTCAATAATGACTGATTGTATTGACCCTGGCTGAACAATCATCCATCAATCATCCATTGGAAAGGCTATGGCCAAGTGGTATCATCACTAGACTATTGATCCAGAAACTCAGCTAATATTCTGGGGTTCTGGGTTCGAATCCCGTCATGGCACATAGTGCAATTTGAATTCATGAAAAAATTATCTGGAATTAGAAATCCACTGCTGAACATGAAACCATTGTCGATTGCCGGAAAAACACATTTACTTCACTAATATCATTTAGGGAAGGAAATCTGCTGTCCTTACCTGGTCTGGCCTCCATGTGACTCCAGAGGCACAGCAATGTGGTTGATTCTCAATAGATAATAGAGCAACAACTAGTTGGGCAACTAGGGATGGACAATAAATACTGGCCCAGCCAGCGATGCTCACAAGTGAACTAAAAAAAAAATCTCAATCCAGGTGGCTTCAGTTGTCCTCAGTAGCTCCAGATGTTTGGGAGAGAAGGTTGCAGATTCACTGCCCTTTCCAATGAAGACACATTTCCTGATGTCAGCAATGAACAACTGAGTGCAAATTTTAAATCGACAATTAATTTTGATGGGGTCAAAGATTAACAGGATGTTTGTGGGATGTGGAGTTGAGGACACAAACACAGCAGCTGTGATCTTATTGAATGGTGGAACAGAATCGAGGGGCCGAGTGGCCTCTTCCTGTGAGTTATTTGCAGGGATGCATGTGAAAACATTTTCCCTCACTGAGTGGTTACAGGCTGCTATGCACAGCCCGGGAGTGAGGTGGAGGCAGATTCATTCGAGATATTCAAGAGGCAATGGGATCACCTTAAAAAGGGAGAATGTGTGGGTTTACAGATACAAAACCGGGAAACAGTACTGTGTGCTGTTCCCTCAGAGAGCTAGCATGGGCACAATGGGCAGAACGGCCTCCTCCTCTGCAACCATCCTGTGATTCTAAGTGAAGAGAATGCAGAACGCAGTGGAGCATGGGATTGTTAAATTGAATTGAATATATTCTGGGACATGCGAGAGGGGCAAAGAGCAGATATCCTGATTGAGTGAGATGGTGTAGGCTGAGGGGAGGCTGAAAATGGAGCATAAACACTGGCACAAAGTGGTCTGTTTGTGTTTGGCATATTATGTCATTCTCAATAACACCACTGCCCTGGAAGTACATCATGTTCTGACAGTCAATGAGTATCTTTAAGAAATATGAATGTTTGCTGAGGGTACAAATGGCAAACTAACAGCTTCTGTAACCATTCCTGCGCTTGCTGCTTCTGGGGATGAAAGGTAGAATAAACCACTTCTAATTACATCCACATTACCCAGGCTTTTTAAATCAGAAACATCATTGATGAAGGATGATATACCAATGTCTTGTGCATTAGTTAAATTGCCCTTCCTTCACAATAACTGCTTTCTCCCAGAGCTATGCATTGCAGCCCAGTTAATGGGTGAAGGAGCCAAATGAATACAAAATTGGCTGGATGACAGAATGATGTGGAGATGCCGGTGTGGGGGCAAGGGGGTGCCTCCAGTTTCTGCTACCCCGGTTTTGTAACTCATCACCCTGCTTGGTTTGGAGAGCAGAGTTGGAGCACGGGATCGCTTTAGCTCCGCTGACCTGGAAAACCATTTTGGTTGTGTGAAAAGGGACGCAAGTCACCACAAGATTTCAGGAAATGGCCGATAATTAAAACGTTTCAAGTGTGACCTGCAAACCCCAAACCAATTAAAATTACTAAACCGACACTCTCAAAAGCTGCAGGCGGAGGAAGAGGTGCCACCCGAGACAATCTAATCAAATCGATTGCTTGTTGGCTACAGCCCTGCTGCTAATCACCAGAGTAACAAGCAACTCCACAGCGTTAGCCTGAGGGAATCTCGAGCATTCTCCCTGAATCACTCCTCCACACAAATCAATGACACTCGCTCTGTCTCTCTCCAGCTGTGTGAATAGTTCTGTCTCTTCTTTCTTCGAATCCTCAGAAACTAATTAGAACACAGCTTCCTCCACCATGAAGAACTCGCTGTGTTCTCTTCCTATGAGGAGATGGGGCTGGAATTGTGAACCGTATTTCAGTGTGAATTCAACATTTAGTAACAAGAAATTCATGTTGGAGAATCCAGCTACCTGTATTAGATGGACACTTGGCATACCACGGCACACAGACCAAGTGCTAGAAAACGGGCTCAGAAAAGATAGGCACTTGATGCCAGCACAGACATAATGGGCCGAATGACATATTTCTGTCCTGTAAAATTCAATAGACAGGATCCTGCGACCTCATCCAGGCTGGGCTTCTCCAGTCCCACTGCAGTCATTCAGCTGAGCATCAAATTCTCCATTCCCCCCAGCAATGTGCCAGGGATTATGACATTGGAGCATTCAGACCAATGACTCACTTATTCTATGTTCTGTTTGCGGTGTCTAACACTTTACATCATAGTTAATTAAACAGTTCAATGTGGCATGGAGGTAATAGCAGTGTCCCCATCAAACACTCCGAGGGCAGGGGCGGCACAGCGTTAGATTCAGAGTAAAGCTCGCTCTACACTGTCCCCATCAAACACTCCCAGGACAGGTACAGCACGGGGTTAGATACAGAGTAAAGCTCCCTCTACACTGTCCCCCATCAAACACTCCCAGGACAGGTACAGCACGGGGTTAGATACAGAGTAAAGCTCCCTCTACACTGTCCCCCCATCAAACACTCCCAGGACAGGTACAGCACAGGGTTAGATACAGAGTAAAGCTCCCTCTACACTGTCCCCCATCAAACACTCCCAGGATAGGTACAGCACGGGGTTAGATACAAAGTAAAGCTCTCTTTATATTGTCTTCTCAAACACTTCTCGGAAAGGTATCGTACCATCTTGGCTCCCCGATTTTAGTTATACTGGTGTGCTTTAGATTCAGCCTCACATTTAGAGATTGTGAAAAGCCCTGAGCGAGAACCTTTTTTTTAATTGTGTGCTTTGAGTGTTTGTGGTGAGTTGGTGCCGATGATTTGATTGAGGAGGAGTGTTGTGAAAGTGGGGGACTCACCCTTTGGATTCCAGCTACCGAAATCTCATGTCACACAGGAGGCTGTGTTTAATTGTAACTTACCTCCCAACTCACAAGTACACTGGTGGCAGACGTGCAGGTAAGTAAAGGTGCTTTACACTGAACTGGTGGTCCTGTTGCTGTTGTAACATCTGTTGCTTCAGAGTAAGCACCGTACTATCATCAAAAACAGAAATGAAAGAACAGTGTTAGACGAGAAAGTCTTGAATTATAAAATCACCTTTCACATCCTCAGACCAACTCAAAGTGCTTCACACGTCAGGTAAGAAACATTCACACTGTTTTTGGTACTGGGCTTGTTACTTCCTCGGGCACGGAGAACCTTGGAAGATTCAGAGTTAATCGAGAGGTTCTGTGGTAATATTCCAGGAATTGGAAATTTGAATACCCACCACACCACTTTTGAAAATTTGACCTCAGTTTTACATAGAAGGACTTCTTATAGAGGTCTATAAAATAATTAGGGGCACTGATCAGCTGGATAATCAACATCTTTTCCCAAAGGTAGGGGAGTCTAAAACTAGAAGCCATAGGTTTAAGGAGAGAGGAGACAGATACAAAAGGTTCCAGAGAGGCAATTTTTTCACACAGAGGATGGTGAGTGTCTGGAACAAGCTGCCTGAGGTGGTAGTAAAGGCAGGTACAATTTTGTCTTTTAAAAAGCATTTAGACAGTTACATGGGTATGATAGGTATAGAGGGATATGGGCCAAATGTGGGCAAATGAGGCCAGCTTAATGGTTAAAAAAAAAGAGCAACATGGACAAAATGTTCTAAATGGCCTGTTTCCATGCTGTACACCTCTATGACTCTAAGAAATTGAAAAGTTGGTGTCAATAAATGACCACGAAGCTATCGGATAAAAGTCCAAACAGTTCACTGATGTACCTGCTGCCATCATCACTGGGTTCTGGCCTATCAGTGACCCCAGTTCAACTCGTGTCAAAGTCGAAGCTCCAATTCGAAGCTGTGACAGAGGCCTGTGGGTGGAGCCTGAGGTGAAAGGTCACAGCCTTTGCCCTAGAGCATCATCAAGGTTGGAATGAGGTCAGAGACAGGGCGATACGTCCCAGGAAGTGGTCAGGGAATCAAAGGGGCAGAGATAAATTGACACCAAGTTTGGTGCATGTAAGCTTGCAGGTTGTTGGGAGCGAGGGAGGCAGACAGAGGCAGCGAGTGCCAAATGCCCGCTGGAGATCCATTCTGTGTTGTTGTGATGACTGTCGATTTGAACAGAAAAGTGCGTGTAGGATTACACATCTGATTGAATGATCATTTGGGCCATCAGGTCTGTGCTAGCTCTTGAACTATTTAACTCCTTCTGGGAGCCCTGCAAGATTTTACTTGTCTGACGACGGTCCAATTCCCTTCGGAAAGTTATCATCCTTTTTGTCTTGTGTTCTGACCGCTTTTAGATCCAATTATCATTGAATCAGCTTTAGAAAGAACATCTCAGATCCCAAAAACCCACGGCAGGAATAGTGTCCCATTCTTTCTGGCAAAGCCAGCCCAGGAGTCACCGCTCCAATTGGTCACTTGGGGGTGACTCACAATTTCAGGGACCCTGGGAAGGGGGAGGAGGCGGAGGGTGGGGGGGGTGGGGGTGGTTACCAGCGTCTGAAAAAGTAACAAATCATCAGTATGTTTACTATTGGGGAATAGAAGGAAAGAAGAGATCAGTATACACCTACGGCCTGACTACCTGCTGGGCACGCTGTTTGGGTTCAGTATGATCTCAGGGCATTGGAGTATCAATATAACAGAGAGACTGGGCAGTGGTGGCAGGCAGTGATTGGGGAAGTTCATCTTAGAAGCTAAGTACCTCCTTCAAACATCAGCATTTATAATAGTAGCTTGAACTTCTTGAACTATTCCAAGTGTGTACCTACGTAAGGAAATATTAGGACAAGAGATAAAACACAGGAGCAGCTGAAGGCCATTTAGCTCTTCAGCTTGCTCCAGTACTGGGCAAGATCACAGCCTAGGCCAAAATGATAGGCTTTAAGAAGCATCTTAAAGTATGAGTAGGGGTTTAGGGAGGGGCCCCCAAGCTTAGGCCTCACGAACTCAAGGCATGGCTGCCAGCAATGAGGCATCAGACACTGGAGATAGACAGGAGACTCAAATTGGAGGAACACAAAGTACCAGAAATGTGTGGGATTGGAAGAGATTACAGAGCTGGGAGGGACCGAGAGGGCGGATGAGGCCAAGGAGGGATTCAAAATCAAGGATGAGAATTTTAAAATTGAGGCTTTGCCGCATCAGGAGCCAATGGCGGTCAGTGAACAAGGGATGGAGGAGGGGAGGGGGTGTGCAGAGAGAGGGGGAAGCTGGGCTGACCAGTGAATGGAACCTGGTACAGCTTAGACCCCAGGCACAGAGATTGGGATTCATTCAAGGCTGTAGAGATTGGAAGATGGAAGATGGAGCAGGGAAGCATTGCAAGGCTTGAGGTGACAAAGGGAATGGATGAGAGGTTCAGCAGTAGAGAGGCTGAGGAGACGGGAGAAGTCATGGAGATGGAAGTGAGAGGAGTTATAGAACATAGAACATAGAACAGGATGAGCAGGATATTGGGAGTGGAGGGTCATTGGAAAGTCACAGAGAGAGACATTGGACTTGGGGGTGACTCAGGGTTGCAACAAACCCCCACGCACCCCCTCTCTCCACCAGGGATTCATCTGCCCCTCCCGCCCTCCCACATCAGAGACCCATTGCCCCTCCCCCCCAAGCCCCACCAGGGAGAGAATACTCACCCCTGCCTCATTGGCCGCTCTCACCCTGAGCTGATAGGTGGTTCCAGGCAGAAGGCTGCTGACAGTACATTCCAGGTCAGGACCACAGTAAACATCGGCAGGTTCCAGCTCCCCGTGACGTAGCTCCACAGTGTATTCCGATACTGCTGAATCGCCATCTGGAGGTCCTTGTCAGAGCAAACCAACGCAATCCATTTACAACATTCACATTTCCCTGAAAAGGAGCTTTTCTTTCTTTCCCCAACATCAGCACCCCTCTCCCTCCCTCCCTGCCCCCTGCCACACTCCCAAAACCAATTCCTATCCCTCCTGTCCCGAGGAATGGGGAGAGGTGATTCAGCCTCTCAAACCTGTTCAGCTGTGCAATCAGATCATAGCTGATCTATATCTCAACTCCAGTTTAAAGTTTATTCATTAGTGTCACAAGTAGGCTTACATTAACACTGCAATGAAGTTACTGTGAAAATCCCCTCATCGCTACGCTCCGGCGCCTGCTCGGGTACACTGAGGGAGAATTTAGCACAGCCAATGCATCCTAACCAGCACGTCTTTTGGTCTATGGGAGGAAACCAGAGCACGTGGAAGAAACCCATGCAGACACAGGGAGAACGTGCAGACTCTGCATAGTGACCCAAGCTGGGAATCAAACCCGGGTCCCTGGCGCTGTGAGGCAGCAGTGCCAACCACCGTGCCGCCCCTCTTTGCAATGTAACCCTTCCCTTATTAAAATCTATCGATCACAGTTTTGAAATCTTCAACTGACTCTCTGCATTCTCGGCCCGCTGGGGGAGAGAGTTCCAGATTCTCACTGCCCTCGGTGTGAAAAAATTGCCTCTTTGGACCCTTTTGTATCTCTCTCCTCCTGAATGATCTAATTTGAAGATTTTGCCTGTTAATGGTTGCTTGACTGTATTGTTAAGGGACACAGTGATGGGCAATGTTTGATGCAGACTGATACCACATGTACAGATGGTCTGGACTGTCTGCTCCTTTCCACATTAGTGTCCAGATGTTCCAGGAGAGGGAATGCGCCACGTCCATCCGTATGTTCAACACCTTCCCTCACAGATGGACTGGGTGTGGCATCAATACTCCCCCCGCCCTCCCTCCCAACAGCGGCATTTTCATTTGGTTAGATTAGTTAAACCTCTTTTATAGTTTTGTCCTTTATTACAGTGACTCCTTAAGCGGCTGTCAATTAGTGAATTTGTTCATTTCAGCGAGTTCTAAAACGAACACAAAGAGATCTCGACAGTCCACCCTCTCCTCTGGTACGTTCTTGCCCAGACGTCCCTGGAAGAGAGAGCAGGTGGTGTCTTCCAGAACCCTCAAGGCTTTTACAAGGACTGCGATACATCATCAGTCCCAAATATAGCATTTCGGTTTAATTTTATAAGTTTCTGCCGAAGCTTTTGCTTTTAGTTACAGTGTCATTTATAAAAGAACAAAGAAAATTACAGCACAGGAACAGGCCCTTCATCCCTCCAAGCCTGCACTGGCCATGCTGCCCAACTGAACTAAAACCCCTTACAATTCCAGGGGCCGTATCGCTCTATTCCCATCCGATGCATATGTTTGCCCGGATGCCGCTTAGAAGTCACTCTTGTATTTGATTCCACTACCTCCTCCAGCAGTGAGTTTCAGGCACCCACGACTCTCTGTGTAAAAAATGTGCCTCATACACATAAGGTGTCCCTCGCACCTTAAGCCTGTGCCCCCTAATAATTGATTCTTCTACCCGGGAAAAATCTTCTGACTATCCACTCTGTCCACGCCCCTCATAATCTTGTAGACTTCTATCAGGTCTTCCTCTCACCCTCCATCGTTCCGGTGAGAACAAACCAAGTTTCTCCAACCTCTCCTCGTAGCTGATGCCCTCCACACCAGGGCAACATCTTGGTAAATCTTTTCTGTACCCTCTCCAAAGCTTCACATCCTCTGATGGTGTGGTGACCAGAATTGACCCGATTTTACCAACAATTTGCTTCCGTTTTCAGGAGTGAAATGGTGGGAAAGTCAGGGGGTGAGGCTTTTGTCGTGATCTGCACCTGAATCCGCGCAGATCGCCACTTTACTGAGACCTGCAAACAGCGGGGATCTGTTCTGTGTCCAAATCGGGCGCAGTGACAATTTTAAATGCATTTGCACGCATTTAAATTGAATCAATGAATTGCCCGCCCAGCTCGATCAGCATTTCCCCCCCCCTTTCCCACCACGTTTGCCGCTCCAGAACTGGGCTTTTCGGGAGTCGGCTGCTCCAGACTCTGAACAGTGCGTTCAGTGGGCGTGGGGGTGGAGCGGGGCTGAGATCATTCTCTGATTGCAGTGGGGGGAGGAAGGGAGTGAGGCCAGATTGTTGTCTGGTTGGGGGAGGGGGAGGTGGAGGAGGCGGGGAAGGGGTTGCAGGAGGTGAGGGCTGATGGTTGTCTGGTGGTGGGAGCGGGAAGGAGGTGAGCCAGATGTTCTTCTGGAGGGAAGGGAGAGTGAGGCCAGACCATTCTCTTGGAGGTGGTGGGAGAGGTGGGAGAAGTGCAGTGTTATCTTGGGCAGGGGGGAGGAGGGAGGCCGGTTAGTTGGATCTCTGGCGGGGGAGACAGATGGATCTCTGGTGGGGGGAGCAGGCAGGGGGATCTGCTACCAAGGGTGGCAACTGGTCTGAGTAGTGGGGATTTTGGATAAGGGGGGCAGTGATGTGTGTGTGTCCCTTACCCACCAACACCCCCGCCCCACAAACTACTCACACACATCATTGTCTCCCTTATTCACCCAATTTTTAACCTCAATGATGAAGGCAAGCATGCCGTATGCCTTCTTGATTACCTTTTCCACCTGCATTGCCACTTTCAATGACCTGTGTACCTGTACACCCAGATCCCTTTGCCTACCAATATTCTGAAAATTCTGCCATTTACTGTATATTTCCTTTCTGTATTAGACCTTCCAAAATACATTACCTCATACTTCTCCGGATTAAACTCCATCTGCCATCTCTCCACGCAAGTCTCCAACTGATCTATATTCTGCTGTATCCTCTAATGGTCCTAATCACTATCTGCAAATCTACCAAACTTTGTGTTACCCACAAACTTACGAATCAAACCAGTTACCTTTTCTTCCAAATCATTTATATGTATTACGAACAGCAAAAGCCCCAGCACTGATCCCTGAGGAACACCACTTGTCACAGCCCTTCATTCAGAAACACTCCCTTCCACTGTTACTCTGTCTTCTTTGACCGAGCCAGTTTTGTATCCACCTTGCTCACCTCTGATCCCATGTGACTTCACCTTCTGCACCAGTCTGCCATGAGGGACCTTGTCAAAGGCCTTACTGAAGTCCACGTAGACAACATCCACTGCCCTATCCTCATCAATCATCTTAGTCACTTCCCCGAAAAACTCGATCAAGCTAGTGAGATATGACCTCTCCTTCACAAAGCCATGGGACTGTTGATTTGTTAACTACAAATAGATCATAAAATCTCTACAGTGCAGATGGAGGTCATTCGGCCCATCGAGTCTGCACTAACCACAATGCCACCCAGCCTGTAACCCCACATATTTACCCTGTTAGTCGACCTGATACTAGGATCAGTTTATCATAGCCAATCCACTTAATGCGCACATCTTTGGAGTGTGGGAGGACCCAGGTTCGATTCCAGCCTCAGGTTACTATCTGTGTGGAGTTTGTACATTTTCCCCACGTCTGCAAGGGTTTCCTCTGGGTGCTCCGGTTTCCCCCCACCTTCCAAAGATGTATGCGTTAGGTTGATTGGCCATGTTAAATTGACCTAATGGTCAGGGTTATTAGCAGGGTAAATATGTGGGATTACAGGAATAGGGGCTGGGTGGGATTGTAGTCAGTGCAGACGCAATGGACTGAATGACCTCTTTCTGCACGTAGGGATTTTATGAAACCAGAGCAGCTGGAGGAAACCCACACAGATACAGGGAGAATGTGCAGACTCTGCACAGACAGCAACCTGAAGCCACAATTGAACCCGGGTCCCTGGCGCTGTGAAGCAGTAGTGCTAACCATTGGGGCATCCATTTGTTTGTTGGCTCAGAACAGTACTGAAGGCTCTACCGGGACACTGGGTTAGCAGCAGAATAAGTGAAAGGGCAGTGTCTTGTTTCATGTTCCAATAACTGGTCTGGATCCATTTAACAATGTCCTTCACTCTTTCCACTAGAGGACCGAGTTTCTCTGTATCCATCCTTTTAATTTCTCTAATCATCTTCAAGACCTGCAATCACCAGTTGCCTATAGGAGACAGAAGTACAATGCTAATCTTTTCTTGTGTAGCTGTCCATATAGAAATTACTCAGTGGTTCTCAATGGGCAAGGGCATCTTGGCCTGTGTGCCCAGACAGAAAGACAAATGGCAGTACGATGGCACAGTGATTAGCACTGTTGCCTTACAGGCCAGGGACCCGGGTTCAATTCTGGCCTTAAGTGACTGTTTGAAATGTGCACATTCTCCCTGTGTCTGCGAGGGTTTCCTCCCACACTCCAGATATGTATGGGTCAGGGCGCTGGCTATGTTGAATTGGGGGATTAGCTCGGGTAAATACATCTGGTTACGTGAATTATGGCTGAGTGGGATTGTTTTGAGTGCAGGATTGATGGACTGAGTGGCCTCGCTCTGCACTGCAGGGATTCTATAAAAATCTGAATCCATATGTTCCTTGACCAGGGGGGCATCATTCCCATGCTGAGGTCACAATGAGAGTTTTGGGCCTCCTTTATCCTGGATCTCCACCCTCCTTGTTCATGCTAAGAGCACCTACAAAACTCCCAGAACATCCTCCCACAACACCCACTGCCAACACAGACCCCAACACACCCACAAACACCCCCAAACCACCCCAAACACCCCACAAAACCCACCCAACAAACCACAACACCACACACAAACACCCCCCCCAAACACCACCCAAACACCCCCCCCACAACACCCACCCAACAAAACTCCAACATTCACCCACAAACATGCCCCCCTGAACACTCACCTGCAAACATGCCCCTCCAAACATTCACTCCAAACACCCCCTCCCCACAACACCCACTGCCAACATGGACCCTCAACACTCACCCACAAACATGCCTTCCCGAATACTCACCTCAAACAGCCGCTCCCCGCAACATCCACTGACAACACACATCCCCCAACACTCACCCTCAAACACGCCCTCTCCAATACTCAATCCCAAACACACCCCCGCAACACCCACAGCCAACACAGACCCCCAAAGGTCCCAACCACAACATCCAGCCCCAAACCCCCCCAACACAACACTCAACCTCCCGTTACCCAAATACCTGTCTTCCAACAGCCACTGCCCCACACCCACCCTCCAACACCCACTCTAACACCTCTTGCCCAAACACCCAGTGGACAAGTTACCCCAATGTCCTGACTGATATCTACACCTCAATGAGCATCATTTTAAGACAATCATTATCATGTTGCTGTGTGGGATCTTACTGTGTAGAGAAATTTCCTGCTGCAGTTGCTTTATTACAACAATGATTCCACTCCAAAGATGAGGTGCTGATGTTATGTAAGTCACTGCAAGTTTTTTTGTTACTCGTGGAAAACTCCAGGAAAGATCAGTGTTGAGGGTTTGTACAAAATTCCAAATGGGGGGAGAGTATATAGGAAAAGTGGGATCACTCAGAAACTAATCATTTGATTGATTTTTATGTCCCTGGAATCTCCTAAATTCACAGTGAAAACACATTAAAAAATTCTTTAATTGCTTTTCTCTGCAATGAATTGGACAAGGGTAGAGTTTTTGGAAAGAATTACACTATTATTTTCGACATTTCTGAATGAAGAATCAGTGTTCTGTAGTGAGTTTAAAGAGTTGACTGTGCTCGAAATCGTGTGTAATTGGGTACAGAATAATGAGGACGGATTTTTAATTAACGTACACATACTCCATCGTAATGGGTTTTGCCGTGTTTCTGTACATTTTCCAAGTTGGGCTCATTAGCTGGGTGGAATACAAACCTCATACCACACAGGCTTGTAGGGTGCTGAAGGGTCTGTTCCTGTTCTGTATTGTTCTTTGTTCTGCTCAAGCACTTTCAAAATATGTTTGCTGATGTTTAACGTTTATTTATTAGTGTCACAAGTAGACTTACATTAACACTGCAGTGAAGTTACTGTGAAAATCTCCTCATCACCACGCCGGCACCTGTTCGGGTACATTGAGGGAGAATTTAGATGCCCAATGCATCTAACCAGCATGTCTTTCGGAATGTGGGAGGAAACCTGAGCACCCGGAGGAAACCCACACAGATACGGGGAGGACATGCAGACTCCACACAGACAGTGACCCAAGCTGGGAATCGAATCCAGGTAGCTGGCAGTGTGACGCAGCAGTGCTAATTACTGTGCCATCCCTATAATCCTTTTCCCTACATATCACTGGACTCTATTACTGGGTAACACTGTTGTCTGTGTATCAAAATCTCCTGGGTTTTAAATTCCATCTCAGAAACTTCAGCACATTAACCAGATTGATACTCCCTGCATATTATCAGATCAACCATGATCTCACTCAAAGGCAGAGCAGGCTCAATAGATTGAATGGCCTATTCCTGCTCCTTGTTCCTGTGCTTCTGCCAATACTGATGGAGTGCTGCTCAGTCAGAAGTGCCATATTCCAGACAAACATGAATGTAAACATAATTTGCCCCTTCAAATGGATGTAAATGCCACTACTGTACCATCCCTGAATCTCGCATTATCAACACCCCGGGAGTTACCATTGTCCAGAAACTGAAATGGACTAGCCCTGTAAATACTGTGATTACAAAATCATAGGAATCTGGTGTCAAGTAGCTCACCTCCCAGGTCCCCAAAGCTCCCAGGTCCACAATTAACAAGGAACAAATCAAGAGTGTGATGGAATATTCTTCACTTTCCTGGATCCAACAACACTCAAGAAGCTCAACACCACCCGGGACAAAGCAGCCCGCTGGATTGCTACCCCTTTCACAAACATTCAGTATCTCCACCACCAATGCACAGTGGCAGCAGTGTGCGCTGTAGCAACTCACCAAGATTTCCTTGTGCAACACCTTCCAAATGAATGACCTCAAACATCTAAAAGGACCAGGTGGTTGATACCTGAGAACGTCACTGCCTGGGAATTCTCCAAGTCACTCACTATCCTGACTTGGAAATATATTGTTTGTTCCTTCACTGACATTGGTCAAAATCCTGGAACTCCCTCTCTAACAGCACTGTGGGTGTACCTACAGCACAGCGGCTCAGGAAGAGAGCCCATTGCCATCTTCTCAGAGGGCAATTAGGGAAGGGCAATAAATACATGTCTAACCAGCGACGTCCATATCCCATAAATTATTTTTTTAAAAATTGAAAGAGCAGCAGCAGACATATCCCCAATATCCTGCCAAACGTTATCACTGAAAAATGACACATCTGATCATTAATACATTGCTGTTTGTGGGAACGGTCTGTGTGTAAATTACATATTAGAACAGTTAAGTCACTTTACCAAACACGCCATTGGCTGTGACGTATGATGAGATGTCCTGAGGTCTCGAAAGGTGTTGCAAAAAATTGCAAGTCCATTAATCAGAATAGCTGACGGCAAGCTGCGCATTTATTAACTGCAACAACACTGACTGCAGCAAGTATTCACCCAGCAGCACTGACACTTACCCCACTGGATCTGAAACTCTGTGTGCTTCGCTTTCCCCACAAGCCTGGGTGGCTGGCATGGACCGGGTGCAATACTGTGTGTGCGAACGGACAGACTGTCTGAGCACTGGAGCATGCGGAGAGAGGAGGAGAGGAGAGAAAGCTGGTTACCTCGAGGTAAAGTCATCGGAAGAGTCTATCCATCAGATACAGCGATATCAGGGGCCAGAACTGACCTGGGTCAGCTTCTCCTAGACTCAATACTTTTACTCAAATATCAAACACTCATAGCTGCTTCCTTGTTTGCCAAAGAATCGCCCCCCTACTTCAAGCTCAAACAAAAAAGTTTATTTATTAGTGTCAGCAGTAGGCTTACATTAACACTGCAATGAAGTTACTGTGAAAATCCCCTAGTTGCCACACTCCAGCGCCTGCTCGGATACACTGAGGGAGAACTTAGCACGGCCAACACATCTAACCAGCACGTCTTTTGGACTGCGGGAGGAAACCAGAACACTCGGAGGAAACCCACACAGGCACGGGAAGAAGGTGCAGAGTCCACACAGTAACCCAAGCCGGGAATCGAACCCGGCTCCCTGGCACTGTGAGGCAGCAGCGCTAACCACCTTCCAGCCGCCTTAAAGGGTAACAACAGAAGCACACACAAAAAGATCACAGTTCACACAGCTCAAAACCACGAGGTGGGACTGGAAGGAAGTGTGAGTGGATTTACTCAATTTAACTTATCCATTTTCAATTTATCCATCAGGAGTTTCAGGGACAAATTTATCGGACACAGCTTCAGGTCGCGGTGCGTTTACTTGTCTATCTGTCTATCTCTCCCTATATCAGTCTGTCTCAGTATTCATTTTCTATCCTTATATCCATTCTTCCGATTGAATGGGATTCCAGTGAAATACTGGGAAAACTGAAGCCATTGTTTTCGGACCTCGTTCCAAATTCCATTCCTGAGCTACTGCCTCCATCCATCACCATGGCAACATTCTGGGGTTAAACCAGTCACATGACATTTGGTCAGTTCCCAACCCCATAACCATGGTATCACTAAAACCAACTCTTTCTATCTCCCTAACATTGCTCAACGCGCCCCTCCCCTCCAATCCTCGGCCCAATTCATCTGCTACTGGAACCCTCCATTATTCCGACACCGCTCTGTCAGCCCCGCGCAGTCTGCATTCCACAAACTTGTTCTAGACCCCTCTCCCAGCCACTGGGAACAGTCTGTCTAGCCCTGTCAGAATTTTATACGTTTTAATGGGATCCCCTCTCATTCTTCTAAATTCCAGTGAATACAGGCCAGGTCAACCCAATCTCTGCTCAGATGACAATCCTGCCATCCCAGGAATCAGTCTGGTGAATTCTTGAAGCATTCCCTCTGTGGAAAGTATGTTGTTTTTGAGATAAAGAGACCAAATCTGCATCAATACTGCAGGTGTGATCTCACCAAGGCCCTGTACACCTGTAGTGAGACATCCTCATTCAAATCCTCTCACAGTGAAGACCAACTTATCATTTTTGTTCCTCATTATTTACTGTACCTGCATGGTACCTGACAGTGGTCTACATAATTATGCAGGTGTTTGATGGGGCAGATAGAGGGAAGACTCTTACACTTGCAGAGGAGACCAGAATCACAAATATAAGATGGTAATTAATAAATCAAATAAGGGATTCAGGAGAAACTTAATTACTCAGGAGATGGAGAAAATGTGGGACTTGCTCCCACAGGGAGTGGGAAGAATGTGGGACTCGCTCCGACAGAGATCGGGGAGAATGTGGGACTCGCTCCCACAGAGAGTGAGGAGAATGTGGAACTTTGTCCCACAGGGAGTGGGAAGAATGTGGGACTCACTCCCACAGGGGGTGGGAAGAATGTAGGACTCGCTCCCACAGGGGGTGGGGAGAATGTGGGACTCGCTCCCACAGGAAGTGGGGAGAATATGGAACTTACTCTCACAAGGAATGGGGACAACGTGGAACTCACTCCCACAGGGAGTGGGGAGAATGTGGAACTCACTTCCGCAGAGAGTGGGGAGAATGTGGGATTCACTTCCACAGAGAGTGTTTTAGCTGAATAGAATAAATTCATCTACTGGAAACGAGGGCCTGAATTTCTGTCAAGCCAGAAGGACTCTGCAGGCTAGCCAAAATATCATAGGAGCCCAGAATCTGGAATCCCTCCTCATCCCCCCAACCCTCCCATCCCAACCACCCACGTCACTCACCCCTGAACTCTGTGTCCACTATTTTTGCCCGCAGTGAGGTGGAAACGGGGATAAAGATGCGATGTTTTACGTACATCCACAGTTCAGGGAAGCAACAGCAATGTAAAAGTTCAGCTGATCAAACCAAAGGAAATTGGGCAGGCGATGGCCTAGTGGTATTATCACTAGACTATTAATCCAGAAACTCAACTAATATTCTGGGGACCCCGGTTCAAATCCCACAGCTGATGGTGGAATCTGAATCCAATAAAAATTTCTGGAATTAAGAATCTACTGATAACCACGAAACATTGTCAATTGTTGGAAAAACCCATCTGGTTCACTAATGTCCTTTAGGGAGTGAAATCTGCTGTCCATGCTAGCCTACTTGTGACTCCAGAGCCACAGCAATGTGATTGACTCTCAACTGTCCTCCAAGGAATGGACAATTAAAGCTGGCCAGCCAGTGACACCCATGTCCCATGAATGAATTTTTAAAAATTTCTAAAACACAAATTGGGCTTTAGTTATCTCAAAGAAATTTCTAAACCGACTGAAGTCCTTTGGAGAGATAGGCTGGAATTTTAGCGGCTCGGAATTTGAGCTGGCGAAGCTCACAGAACGGAAATCTCCATTGGCCTCAAAGAACAGCACAGCACAGGAAACAGGCCCTTTGGCCCTACAAGCCCGTGCTGCCCATTTTAACTTAGTGAGTGTCTTATTCAAGTTTTCCGTCACTTGTCGATGCTTTTGTCTACCTCTAACGGAACTCCGCAATAAAGGGGCTGGAAATTTAGAGAATTATACGTGCACCTTGGAGAAGATTTTATAAACTCCCCCAAGCAAGGCCATACAATCCCGCCTGTAATACCTTCAAAAGTTTGAGCTAATTTGACCAATGCCCCTTGGAGTTTAAAAGCACAAGAGGTGATCTTATTGAGACATGATCTTATTGAGACCCTGAGGGGTCCTGGTGGAGCAAATACCAGAAGGATGTTTCCCTCTGGGGGAGAAACTAGAAACGGGGGACACAGTTTAAGAATAGGAAGTCTCCCTTTTGGGACAGAACTGAAGAGAATTTTGTTTCCTCTCAAAAGGTGGTTAATTTAGTGTGAGGATGGTGGAGACAGAGTCATTAAATTTATTCAGCCAGAGTTAGATTTTTGGCAGATATGGGGGATGCAGGGGGCTCAGTAGTTATGGGGAGACAGCTGGAAAGGTGGAATTGAGACCACAGCCAAATCAGCCATGATCTTATTGAATGGTGTAGTAGGCTTGCAGGGCTGAACGGCTTATATTCCTACCCGTTAGGGATAGGTCCAGATATCCTTTAACAATGATTAAGGGTAGACCTGAATTCATGTAAAAATGGGTAATGTCTGTAGAACTGTCGAGCTGTCAAGTTTTTTAAAAGTCCTGCTCTGTAAATAAAAAAAAAGTTTGCGGTTGTAAAAAATTCAGTGCTTGAAATTTTAGTAAGTGATGGTTGAGAGAAGCCTGAGGGTTATCATTTAAGGATTAGTGCTACTTATTTACTTCCACATCTATCATTGCAGAGGATGAGTTGTAAGTTCACAGTTTAATTGTCAGGTCCAAATAGTAATAAAGAGCTGCCTTTGATGCAGGGCTATGAATACAAATATATTTTTGTAAGTAATTAATTAATTCTAGCGGTTTAAATGTAGATATTGAATGGATTTATCTCAATAAGAATAGGCAGAATTTCCCAAAAAAATTAGTCAGTGTCAGGCTCTAACAGAAAACTGGCGTGTATCTTTCCAGAGACACAAACGGGATTTCTCTCCAGATTTTCTGGCAGTCAGTGCACAGGGAATTCAGAAATGTGGTTTAACCATCATTCTGGTGGGGTGGAACCTGATGGGGCCAGCAGGACAGGCTGAACAGAAATCGCAGCACTATCATTAAAGGATGTGCATTTCAAATATAATTTTCCCCCACCCACCCACAGGCATGGAGGGCCACTCCCACAAGCATCAGGGAGGTATAGTGCGCACTCTCCCTTTTTACAGCCATCACCCCCCATCGCCACCCCCCCCCCCCCCCCCGCCCACCTGCCTCACAGGCATCAAGACACTCTCATCTACTCCATCACCCATCAGGGGAACTCCCTCTTCCCAACGGAGGGATGTTACCAGGCCCCTACTCCATTCCCTGGCCTGGGCCACATTGGCACTGTCTCCTGGCACTGACAGGGGGCAATGCAAGAACTCCGCAGGGCAATGCCTCTCCTTGTCCCTCAATCCTAGAGAATCCGGGCATCTCCACAACTCTGGGGTAACGACCGTGAATGGTTTTCACTTTTGAAAACCGGTGGTGTTGTCATTCCATTGGCTGGGGAGGATCTGTCGTGGTTGGAAGCCATGCTGTCAAATCCTTTAATTATATTGAAATGTATTTAAATTCATCTCATTAGCAGGGGTCAGGGGTGAGGGGGTGGTGGATGGGGGAGGAAACGTGTGAAAATCTCAAACTGACATTGTGCGGGGTCAAATCTGATCTTTCGCCGCTCGTGCGATTTAGTGACCATAAAGTGATGTGCCGCCTGTGGCGAACAGAGCCACGAGATCATGCCCATTCGGTGGGATTTTATGGCCTCATTCAACCAGAAACCCAAGATCAATGGACTTTTCCATGTTCTGCCCCTCACCTGGTCTGATTCCTGTGCTGTGCAGGATGCTAAAAACTTTTTTTTGCGTAGTAATGTCAATAATATTTTGAACTTTATTTTATTTCATCTCACCATGGCTCCTAAAGTCTGCCCACGGTGGAAGGTATAAGAGAAATGGATGGTAGCAGGGTGACATGAGTTGGCAATAAGTTGGCACACGGCCCATAAGGGATCATGGGAATGAGTGGGAAGTCATTAGCACAAGTTGACATAGGGATTGTAGGAGACCATGGAGGTGGGTACAGCGTCACAGGTCGGCAGGAATGGAACATGAGGAGTGTCGGCGGAGGGCGAGGGGTACTGAGGAAAGGGCTTTGGGGCTGCTTTTTGCTTCTACTGCTTTTTTGAAAAACAACACAATGTCCTGGGGAGCCGAGTGGGCCATTTCTACAGCCCGCCTGCGTGTGCCATCTTTAAAGGCAACGCACGCCCAACCGTATTGCGGGAGTTAGATGTGTTCCTGACTTCTGTTCCTGATTCAGAAACCAAAATTCAATCCTGGATAGACACACAAGGGAGAAAAGAATAGGAAGAAATGCAGCTCGGGTTAGAAAGAGAGGGCTGGGAGGAGGAATGTGTCACGCACAAACCTCGGCAGAAAATCATGAGGATTGAATGGCTGGTTTCCGTGCAGTGACTGAGTTGCTGGAAATCTGCAGGAGGATAACTTTCGGAATGACAGCTCATCACTTTCGTCTCAATTCAGTGGGGAGCCAGTTTCGCAATTTGGAACAAAATGAATCTTTACTGATGAGGTCATTAGTGAGAGGGTTTAAATCATTTACTGACAAATTCACCAGCAGATGTTTGACTGAAAACTCATCGGCAGAAGCTAAATGTTCCGCGGGGACGTGATGGGTGCCAGCGTTTCTGAGAAATGCACTTCCTGCGCCAGGCACGTGCTCCATTTGCCATGGAACCGGCCAATCAAAACCTGACCAGTTGCTATGGTCACATGGTATAGGACACCGGGCAAGATTTCACACCTTCCGTTTCACTCTCCGACGAGGCCGGTGGGACTGTGGTTGGGAGGCTCCGGAAATCCAGCGGATAGGCCTTTATTCTGGGCGGCACGGTGACACAGTGGTTAGCACTGCTGCCTGAGAGTGCCAGGAGCCCAGGTTCGATTCCCGGCTTGGATCACTCACTGTGTGAAGTCTGCATGTTCTCCCCATGTTTCCATGGGTTTCCTCCCACAGTCTGAAAGATGTGCAGGTCAGGTAGTTTGGCCATGCTAAATTGACCTTTAGGACCTGATTTTACCATTGTGCAAGGCCTATTTTCAGGCGCGAAAACGTGGTAAAGTTGGGTGCGAGGCCAGTAGTGTAATCTGCATCCACGTCCGTACAAATCCCAGTTTTACCAAGGCCTGAAAATGGCCATGATCTGATTCGCGCCTGAAAACGGAATTGAATTAATGAACTGCGCACCCAACACTTCCCCCTTTACCATCGTGTTCACGTGTCCAGGTTCAGCACGAAACAGACCTGCTCGGCAAAGGTCTGTTTCGGGCACTCCAGCTGCTGAAGAGTAAGTTCAGAGCTTCCAGCAGTTCTCTGACTCAGATTGGTGGTGGGGAAAACGGATAATGGATATCATTTTGGTGTGAAGAATATTAAGGAAGATCTAGCTGTCAGTGGAAGTGGAAAGGCAGTTGCAACAAGCAATTAGGAAAGCTGTTAGTAAGTTGGCCTTCATTACAAGTCAGGATGTCTTCCTGCAGTTGCACAGGGCCTTAGTGAGACCACACCTGGAGTATCGTGTGCAGTTCAGTGCTCCGATTGCTTCGGGCGCGATAATTCCGGCCTACAGCACGATTCAGACCCGCCGCTGTGCAGACAAGGCCGATTCTAACCTCACCCACTGACAGCAGTGACAGCGAGCTGCAGCAGCTTAGCAACACGTTCCTCCCATCCTGTCCAGTCCTTCTCTCCGAGTGAGGAATTCCTCTGAGTCTCCATGGGAAGGAAACACCTCAGAGGAATTTTGTGGCCTTCACTCTTCTCAAGACCTCTGAAAAGTTATCATGGCCGGGGTTCTGAGATGGAATGTTTAAGAAGCATATTACCTCCGATTTTGCAAATTCCAAGCTTCCATGACCATTAGCAGCTGTGCCTTCAGCTGCCGGGGCTATGATCTTTGGAGTTCCCTCCCCAACCTCTCCACCCTCTGTTTCCATCTTCCTTAAAGCCTGCTGCTTTGGCTAAGTTCTTTTGTCACCTGACATAGTGGATGGAAGTTTACTGGCACCTCCACCGAGGTTAATACAATCCCGCAATGGAGAATACCGTTCTCTGAGCCTTGACCGCCCCCGGAATCGGGGCAGGCGTGCCAATAACATTTGTATGAAGTTGCCTTGGGACGTTAAAGGTGCCATATAAATGCAAGTTGTTGTTGTACCTGACTGTGGCCCCCGGTGCTGATACAGCAGGCCCGGAACCTGTACAAAGTGCCTGGCTTCAGCTCATGGCAGACCGTCTCATTGGCTGATCCACTGTACACCACCTCCCATTGGCTTCCTGCAAAAGACAAAAAACTCAACACCATTGGACAAGGCCTCACCCAATCACCAGTGGAAATTAGATAAAGAGGTAGAAGCTTGCTTAGGACAGGTGTCCACCAGAAAGTACGATGGAGAAACAGGCCGAATAGAGTTCTGGTCACCCTATTATAGAAAGGATATCACTAAACCAGAGTTATAAGGAGAGGCTGGATTGACTGGGACTTTTTTTCCTGGAACATAGGAAGCTGAGGGGTGATCTTATAGAGGTCTATAAAATAATGATGGGCATAAGTCAATATCTTTTCCCAAAAGTTGGGGAACTTAAAACTAGAGGGCATAGGTTTCAGGTGAGAGATACAAAAGGGTCCAGAGGTGCAACTTTTTCACACAGAGGATGGTGAATGTTTTGAACAACAAATATATATTTGTTACCAAATATTAATCAAATTAAAGAAGCTTTTTTCCCAATTTAGAGCAATCAACTTGGCAACTCAAAAAATACACATCTGATGTTCAGCCACCGTGTGTGTGTCTGGAAACAGAGGCAGAACTGGAGGCAGCTACAATTTTGTCTTTTAAAAAGCATTTAGATATTTTCTTGGGTAAGATGGGTATAGAGGGATATGGGCCAAATACGAGCAATTGGGACCAGTTTACTGGTTAAAAAAAACAGCGGGATAGACAAGTTGGGCCAAAGGGCCCATTTCAATGCTTTAAACCTCTAAGAGTCAATGATTCAGAGTGGACGTGGAGAAAGAAACAAGAGAAACAAAGAGGGAGCAAGAAAAGAGACTGGCAGCTAACAGAAATGGACATCTATCGGTATGTAAATAGTAACTGGGTGGTATGGGGAGGAGTTGGATCTATTAATGATTAAAGCGAGATTTACAGATGGAGACACTGAGGGAACATAGCTGTGACATTAAATTAATACTTTGTCTCTGTCTTTATCAAAGAAGAAGATAGTGCCCAGGTTATGGGGAAACAGAAGGTCATCCAGACATTGGAGGATTTAAACTTGATGAGGATGAGTTATTGGAAGCTGTCTGAACTTAAATTTGATAATGCACCGGGACCAGATGAGGAATATACAGTGAGGAGTTCAAACTCAAATTGTATCTCCCCTGAGGACTACTCTGAATGGTTAAACCCCAACGCATAATAGCTGGAGACACCTGGATATGAAACCCAGCATTCCCAATCTTGGAATGATCAGGAAATGGGGTGGGACGTTCTGCACTTAGGATTTTGAGATTTTTGGGATTAGGAGTGAGGTGTTACATAAGAAATAGGAACAAAGTAGGCCATTCAGTCCCTCAATCCTGCTCCACTGTTCATTAAGCTCATGGCTGATCGTCTACTTTAACCCTCACGTTCTGCATATTCCTCAATTCCCAAAAGTCCATCAATCGCAGTTTCAGACATTTTCACCATCTGAGCATCCACAGCCTTCCTGGACAGAGACTGACAACCGTCTGAGTGAAAACATTTGCCCTCATCTCAATCTAATCCAATTCTTATCCTGAGAGTTTGACCCCCACGATACCAACACATTCTCTCTGGGAATGACAGGATAAGAAACCAGGGACAAAATTCTCCAACTGTTCGACCTTCCCATGACTGCATGTGAGGACGAGGAATTTGCCATTCAGCCAAATCTCCATTCATGGGACCCCAGAATCCCACCTTTGTGGATGGTCAGAGAGGAGAGACAATGGCTTGGTGTTATTATCTGGATTATTAATCCAGAAACTCAGCTAATGTTCTGGGGACCTGGGTACAAATCAGATGGCAAAATTTGAATTCAATAAAAAATAACTGGAATTAAGGACCTACTTATGACCATGAAACCATTTTTGAAAAAACCCATCTGGTTCATTAATGTCCTTTAGGGAAGGAAATCTGCTGTCCTTACCTAGTCTGGCCTACTCCTAAGCCAAGGCAATATGGTTGACTTTCAACTGCCCTCGGGCAACTTGCAATGGGCAATAACCTAGGCAGTGACACCAATGTCCCATGAATGAATGTAAAAACAGATCTTGGCCCAGGTATTTCCAACATCCTGTAGTTGCACTGAGTGATCTGCTTATATTCTTGAGCTTGTACTGAGATAGTGTCTGCTTACAGAGCTCACACTCTCGGCAAACCTGCGATGTTGTTGGGACAGGAAATGTAAAATAAAAGATTTCTGTTACTGGAACTTACCCTCAGAAATCCCCTCAGAGATCTCCAGCAGGTATTTGAGAATTTCGGATCCACCATTGTCTTCTGGAGGGTCTACAAATAGTGAAGGAGATTGTGTTAGATAAACATTTCATGATGGATTATGGGTTTGTTTACAACATCAACATGTACTAGGATGCTACCGGGACTTGATGGTTTGTGTTATAATGAGAGGCTAGATAGACTGGGACTTTTTTCCTTGGAGTGTAAAAGGTTTGGGGTGATTTTATAGAGATCTATAAAATAGTGGGCTTTTGGAACGCTGCTCCTTTATCAGGTGAGTGACGAACTCACCTGATGAAGAAGTGGCATTGCGAAAGCTCATGACTCCAAATAGACCTGTTGGACTTTAACCTGGTGTTGTGAGACTCCTTACTGTGCCCACCCCAGTCCAACACTGGCACCTCCACATTGTAAAATAATGAAGGGCATAGATGTGTGGAGGGCAAACACTAGCATGGGCAAGTTAACCTCAATGGCCTTGTTTCTGTGCTGTATATTTCACATCATAAAAAATAACAGAGTCAGTTAGTTTCTAGGGGCAGAGAGTACAGAGACAGAGTGATGAGGGAGGTTTTGAGAAATACTTTCAGGGGCAGTATTGTCTGTAATCTTGGAGATCCTTATTGAGAGATGGGAGACTGGAGAAGGTGGAATTATTTTCCACAAACAAGTGGAAGAATATTTAACAGAGATATTGATAATTGTGAGGGGTTTTGATCAAGTCAATAGAGGGAGAACTATTTCCTGGGATAGGAAGGTCAATAGACTGAGGAAAGAAAGTAAAGATAAATGGGAGGGAGATGAGAAACAAGCTTTTCACTCAGTGAGTTGTTGTGATTGGGAAGGTGCTGTCTGAAAGGGCGAGGGAAACAAATTTAATATTAACTTTCAAAGGGAATTGGAAAAATATTTAAGGGGAAAAGAATTGCAGACGTATGCAGAAAGAGATAGGAGACGTGGATTTGTTGGATTGGCTCTATTGTAGGTCCAAGGGGCTGAATGGCCTCCTGTGCCATTTGGGATCACACAGACCAGGTTAGCACAGAGTAAACTGTCCGACTGATTAGAAGGGAAGGAGCTTGGAGGGAGTGAGGAGCGCGTGAGGAGCGCGTGAGGAGGGCGTGAGGAGGGCGTGAGGAGGGCGTGAGGAGTGAGGAGCGAGTGTGAGGGGGGGGTGAGAGGGGGGGGAGCGTGAGGGGGGGGAGCGAAGGGGGGGGGGACGAGGGGGGGGAGCGAGGGGGGGGGGGAGCCGTGAGTCGAGGGGGGGGGAGCGAGGGGGGGAGCGGGGGGAGCGAGGGGGGGGGAGCGAGGGGGGGGAGCGAGGGGGGGAGCGGAGGGGGGGGAGCGAGGGGGGGAGCGAGTGATGAGGGGGGGGGGGAGCGAGGGGGGGGGGTGGGAGTGAGGGGGGGGAGCTGGGGGAGTGAGGGTGGGACGTGATGGGGGGAGTGAGGGGGGGGCGTGAGGGGGGGGAGTCGAGGGGGGGGGCCAGGGGGGGGGGCGTGAGGGGGGGGAGCGGGGGGGGGAGTGAGGGGGGGGGAGTGAGGGGGGGGAGTGAGGGGGGGGACGTGAGCGAGGGGGGGGGAGCGAGGGGGTGAGGGGGGGGGAGTGGGGGGGAGTGGGGGGGGGTGAGGGGGGGGGTAGTGAGGGGGGGAGTGAGGGGGGGGGGAGCGAGGGGGGGGAGCGAGGGGGGGGAGTGAGGGGGGGGGGAGTGAGGGGGGAGGAGTGAGGGGGGGGGGAGTGAGGGGGGGGGAGCGAGGGGGGGGAGTCGGAGGGGTGGGAGTGAGGGGGGAGCGAGGGGGGGGAGGAGTGAGGGGGGTGGGAGTGAGGGGGGGGGAGTGAGGGGGGGGGAGTGAGGGGGGGGAGTGAGGGCGGAGGGGGAGCGAGGGGGGGGGAGGGGAGGGAGCGTAGGGGGGGGAGTGAGGGGGGGGGATGAGGGGGGGGGAGTGAGGGGGGGGGGAGTGAGGGGGGGGAGTGAGGGGGGGGGGGAGGGGGGGGGAGTGAGGGGGGGGAGTGAGGGGGGGGGAGTGAGGGGGGGGGAGCGAGGGGGGGGAGGAGGGGGGGAGTGAGGGGGGAGTGAGGGGGGGGGAGGGGGGGGAGATGTTGAGGGGGGGGGGAGTGAGGGGGGGGGGGAGCGGAGGGGGGGGGAGTGAGGGGGGGGGAGCGAGGGGGGGGAGTGAGGGGGGGAGTGATGGGGGGGGGGGGAGGGAGCGGGGGGGGGGGGAGCGATGGGGGGGGGGGGAAGGGGGGGAGCGAGGGGGGGGGGGGAGCGAGGGGGGGGGAGGTGAGCGAGGGGGGGGGAGCGAGGGGGGGGGAGGATAGGGGGGGGGGAGTGTGGGGGGGGGGGGAGCGAGGGGGGGGGGAGCGATGGTGGGGGGGTGGACCCGGGGGAGTGAGGGGGGGGGAGGGGGGGGGAGGACTCGTGGGGGGGGGAGCAGGAGGAGTGGGGTATGGGGGGAGCGGGAGGGGGGGCGGGGGGGGGGGGGGTTGGGGGGGGGAGCGAGGGGGGGGAGCGAGGGGGGGGGGGGGGGAGCGAGGAGGGGGCTTGAGGAAGCGAGTGCGGAGGGAGTGAGGAGGGAGTGAGGAGGGAGTGTACGTACCCCATTTCAGATGGAGGTTGTGGGATAGCGGTGGGCCAATGACATACGGCGTGGATGGTGGTCCGGGTTGGTCAGGGTTGGTGATACAAACGAGCACCTCGCTGGGATTGCTGCTGCCCTCCGTGTTAGATGCTATCAACTGGGAAAAGAAGCAGACACACACACGTCACAACAAGCCCAACACAAACTAAAGATAAAAGCGAAACACTGCGGATACTGACATCTGAAACACAAACAGGAAATGCTGGAAAATTTCAGTGGGTCTCAGTGGATTAGTGTGGAAAGAGAATAGACCAAACATTCCGAGCCACAGCTCTGAGGAAGGTTCATCCTGACTCAGAACATTGGCCCTATTCTCTCTCTACAGATACTGTCAGAGCCACTGAGATTTTCCAGCATTTTTGTTCCACATTTCTGAAGTTTACCCCAGCAACATGAAAGCAAAGAGTGTTCAGGACGAAGCAACCTCCCGTCAGTAAAACAAGCAGCTCACCCTGAACTTGTACTGCGTGCTTCGAGTCAGTGTCTTTACTGTGCTGGTCACATCCTCACCCATATACATGGACTGAAAACCACCAACCTGTAACAACAATGACATGCATTTATATGGCAACATAACGCAGCAAAACATCCTAGAGTGTGATGAAAATGAATCTGAAATTGTGGCACAAAGAGAGGTATCAGGACATCTTCAAGGAAGATGGTGGCACAGTGTTTAGCACTGCTGCCTCACAGCGCCAGAGACCTGGGTTCAAATTCCAGATCGGGTCACTGTCTGTGTAGAGTTTGCACATTCTCCTCATGTCTGCGTGGGTTTCCTCCGGGTGCTCTGGTTTCCTCCCAGACTCCAAAGATGTATGAGTTAGGTTGATTAGCCGTGCTGAATTGCCCCTAACGTCAGGGGGACTAACAGGGTAAACGTGTGGGGTTGCAGGAATGGAGCCAACTGGCCTCCTTCTCTGCACTGAAGAGATTCTATGATTCTACGATGAGAGACAGAGATGGAGAGATTAAGAATTCCAGAGGGTAGGGCCTCAGGCAGCTGAAGGTACGGCCACCAAAGTTTGAGTCATTAAACTGGGAATGCACAAGAGGCAGATTGAAAGGAGTGCGGAAATCTCGGAGGGATTTGGGGGAATGATGGAGGTAGTGCGGGGCAGGATAATAAGGCCATGGACAAATTCTGGAACATCAATGTGAATTTTAAAAGGGAGGCACTGCAAGATTAGAAAGCTCAGTGTGCATGGACAGGGATCAGCGGACAGGACTAGCTGTGAGTTTGGTTCCAAGAGGCAGAGTTTCTATCTGAGCTCAGGTTATGGAGGGTAGGGGATTTTGTTAACAAACACTGGCATGGTTTGTCCAAAAATCAGTTCAAACCATGAATCTTCCAGATTCCATGGCAATCTTCCAGACTGAGGCATACAAGATGATCAGAGGGTTAGATAGGGCGGACAGTGAGAGCCTTTTTCCTCGGATGGTGATGGCTAACACAAGGGGACATAGCTTTAAATTAAAGGTGGTAATTATAGGACGGATGTCAGAGGTAGGTTCTTTACTCAGAGAGTAGTAAGGACGTGGAATGCCCTGCCTGCAGCAGTTGTGGACTCGTCAACTTTAAGGGCGTTCAAATGGTCAGTGGATAGACACATGGATAACATTGGAATAGTTTAGGTTAGAGGGTCATTAGATTGGTTCCACTGGTCGGCGCAACATTGAGGGCCGAAGGGCCTGTACTGCATGGTAATGTTCTATGTTCTAGAACCTGCACAGTCAGACTCACAGGAAATTATCGAGTTACCAGGGCAGAGGGTATATTTTGAGTTATAATCTGCTAAGCATACAGAATTAAGAAGTGATTTGATCAAGGTTTTTGCGATTAAGAGGAAGTTCAGATCATGAGAGACAGATCCTTAACATTACAGATAAGTTCTCTGGGGTGATGTCAGAAAGTTCTTCCTCATACAAAGGAGAGAGGACATCCCTCTCACTAAAGGTCAGGAGGTTAGGGGTCAACTGGAAATGTCAAAATTCAGACTGACAGCTTTCTATTGGATAAGATGTGGAACCAATGTGGATAAATGGAGTCAAAATTCAGTCCTTGGAGCACCGTGGAAAAGAGCTTCACATTGATTTCTGATATGCCAGGGAAAAGGGATGTGTTGCTGTCCTTTCATCTCTAAAGTGTATTGCTCTTTCTAAACGAAGCTAATCTGCTACAAAGTGACATTTGTGTGTGTGTTGTGAAGTTGGGTTTGTGAAGTTTATCCCTTTAAAATCTGATTTTGTGTTCAACGCTGGATGTTTGAAATACAGGTCCACACAGGGTATACAGATGGCAAAATTTGCAACCTGGACCAAGCATCAGGATTGCCTTGGTAACGGGCTTTGCAGGCTTTTGAATTTTGACAGCCTATCAGTTTAAAGAAGGCACTTAGCTATCAGGAACCTATCAAATTTGAACTTGCTGTTGTTGACATTAGACCAATCCCAATTTAGGAAAGTTGATTGGATCATCAGGGTGATAAAGAGGAACTGAACTGCCTGCTTGCAGTTCACTTGAAGAGCTGCCATCTCTCAACACCGAGAGAGGGCAAGAGTGGCTCCCTGCCAGCTTAAAACATGTCTGAAGAAAATTCTAACGAAGGGTACCAAAATCAGGAAGAGCTTCTAGACAACAGAATCAACAGAATTCCAAAGCTTTTTCCAAAGCTGGTTGTATATTTTTTGAGAGTGACTAATTGTGTTTATTTTTGTTGGTAATGAAGGCCTTGTATTTATTTGAACAGCATTCCAGCAGAATCAACAGAATTTTTTTCCAAAGCTTTTTCCAAAGCTGGTTGTATATTTTTTGAGAGTGACTAATTGTTGTTAATATTTTTGTTGGTAATGAAGGGACCTTGTATTTATTTGAACAGCATTCCAGAATTATCTTACTTGAATCGATATGTTACATGTTTAGTTAAAGTTCCCCACTGGTTAAATAAATAACTTGTTAATTATTCACTTAAAGTGAGTGTCAGGTTTTTCGATTAGTGAACCTCTAACCATGAACGAAGAACAGTTCACACCTTCCCACACATTTTAACAGATTATGAAATGAGATATTCCTCTCTGGGGAATTCAGCATGGCTTCTCAAAACAGGAACAACATCCACAACGTAACAGTGAGAAAGCTGATTGACTCATTCTGTGGGTGCTTCCTACAAATAAGACCAATCCTGTTGACCAAGTTCAGATCTCAGTGAGTGACAGAGGGATTGGATTGGCCGAGTGTCTTACCAAACTCTCATCCTCCATCTCCAGCGTGTAGGTAATCTGCTCCTCTACCGATGACCCATCTGGTCGGCTCCACTGTAATGTCACCCATGTGACTCCAGCACGGACCAATCGAGGGGCTGCAGGTGTCTGTGGGAGGTTCCCGGTGGTGTAACAGACCACCTCCTGGCTGAAACCACTGAGAGCGGGAGACAGAGGGTGGGTAATAAAGAGAGAGAGGTGGGAGAGTGAGGGGGTGGGAGAAAGAGAGGGAGACCAAGGGAGACAGAGAGAGAGAAAGAGAAACAATACCAGGTTGAGAAAAATAAAGAGGACGAGATAGAGAGGATGGAGGGAGAGAGAAATAAGAGAGAGAGCAGAGTAAACAAATGCAACATCAGATTTGGATATCAGGATTAAGCGGGAGAAGCAGAAGGTAAAGGGTAAAGAGTGAGAATTTGAAAAACAACAAATGTGGGGAAAAAAAGAAGAAAATTAGTTACATAAAGATTTCTGTTATGAGATCATCCAGGAGTTGATATAGCCAGTGTACAGTGTGTGTGTATGGGGATAAGTGTGTGATTGTGTGTACATGTGTGAGTGTATGAGTGTGTGTATACATGTGCATGAATGTATGTGCATGTTTGTGTGTGTACATGTGTGAGTGTACATGTGTGAGTATATGTGTATGTGTGCATGTGTGTGTATATGTGTGTGTTTGTATAAGTGTACATGTATATGTGTGAGTATGTGTGTGTGTGTACGTGTGTGTGTGCATGTGTGCATATGTGAGTGTGTGTTTATTTGTATGTGTGTTTGCGTATGTATAAGTATGTGTGTACATGTGTGAGTGTGTGTGTGCATTTATGAGTGTTTGTGTGCATGTGAGTGTGTGTACATGTGAGTTCATGTCTGCACGTGTGTGTGTGGTTGTTTGCATGTGTGTGTGCATGTGTGAGTATACATGTGTGTATGCATGCATATGCATGTGTATGCATGCGTGTGTGTATATATGTGTGAGTGTACATGTGTGAATGCATGTATGCATGTGTGTGTGTGTTCATGTGTGTGTATGCATTTGTGAGTGTGTGTCTGTGTGTGAGTATGTGTGGTTATCCAAGGGCTTTACAGGGGAATTGCTGGGAGGATGGTTACCCTCACGGGATGATTTTGAACAAGGGGACACAATCAAAAATAAAAGATCCCTCAACTGAGATAGGGATGAGAAGGAATTTCACTCAATGAGCTGCCAATCTTTGGAGTTCCGGTGGAGGCTGGGTCATTGAATAAATTCAAGGCTGGGTTCGATTTCCTATTGATGTGAATCAGGAGTTATGGAGGAGCAAGCAGGAAAATAGAGGCCACAGTACAGGTCAGCTGACATCAAGGAATGATGGGGCAGAATGGCCTACTCCTGCTCCTCATTGCTACAACTAAGTGGTTTACTAGACCATTTCGGCAAGTAATGAAGAGTCAACCACATTGCTGTGGCTCTGGCCACAGACCGGACCGGATGAGGACGGCAGATTTCCCTCCCTAAAGGACATTAGTGAACCAGATGGGTTTTTAGGACTCGGAATGTCCTTTCACGGCAGTTGACTAAGTCACTCCATTGTAGAAACGATAGCAAAAAGTTCATCACCTTCTTCTGGAGAAATCCCCCAAAATGTCACCTTTGTCAACGTCACCCATTGCAAGAGTAAAGGAATTACCAATTTCCCGATCACATGTGACGTTGGACATCACCCAGAGGCCAAATGAGACTCAACTGAGTGAAAAAACAGGAGGAGACGGGTTTCCAGAGAAAAAAAGTCTTCCGCTCATTTCTCTGGATCTGAGTTTGAGGAAGAAGGAGCCACCTACCTGGTACCGATATCATTGCAGGCAGCTAACCGAAAGGTGTAACCAATGGCGGGTAAGAGCTTGGTTAATTTATAATGCCGCTGGCTCCCAAAGTAACATTCCCGAAATCTGTTGTTCCGTTTCCCCTGAACACAATGAAGAGAGAGCATTTAGATCGATGGTTCACGTCAGTCTTCCCTCACCAACAGAACAATCTTCTACCATCTCTATCACTGCCACACAGTGCCAGCTGTCTGTACCATCTACAAGACGCACTACAGCAACTCAACAAGGCTCCTCAGGCAGCACCTTCCAACCACCACCACTACCATCTAGAAAGACAACAGCAGCAGATAGCTGGGAACACTCCCACCTGGAGATTCCCTTCCAACTCACTCACCATCCTGCCTTAGAAATATATCTCTGCTCCTTCACTGTCGCTGGGTCCAATCCCTGGAACTCCCTCCCTCCCCAACAGCACTGTGGGTGTACTTACACTTCATGGTCTGTAGTGATTCAGGAAGGCAGCTCACCCACAACATCCTCAAGGGAGCAATTAGGGATGGACAATAAATGCTGAGTTTTTCATGGACAGCCACTTCCTGAGAACGACTTGTTAAAATTTTTGGCGCTGTGTGGCTTTCTCAGTCACGAAGGAATGGCAGGGTGAGCTGCCTCTGGGTCAGGGGTGATTGGAGGGAGTGGGGAAGAGGGAGGCTGATGGGAAGAAATGGTCAATCCAGCCTCGGTAACACCGATGGTCAGACCAGTTTCTGCTCGAATCCACGGACTATTGTGGCACCTCGGGCAAAGAATTAGACAACAGGCTGGGGGAAGGAGATGGCACAGGCTTTAGTTGTGATTCCCGCTCCTTGTTCAGGTTCCACTGGATGATGGGGGAGCTGGTGGGAGCTGCATTGGGGATGGGTGGTGGAATTCATACACACAGTGTCACGTGACTGTCCAAGAGCAGCTGGGTGGCATCAAGCAAGAACAACAATAATAACTTGCACCCAGTTCGTACCTTGAACGTGGCAAAATGTGACAAAGAACTTCACTGGAGTGATTCGGTTTGACACGGAGAAACAGACTTAAATACTCGGACAGATACGTGATCAATGTCACGTGTGTACCTCAAGGATCTGTTTTAGGGCCACTGCTGTTTGTCATTTTTATAAATGACCTAGATGAGGGTGTAGAGGGTTGGATTAGTAAATTTGCTGACGATACCAAAAAGTGGGGGGAGTTGTAGACAGGGAGGATGGATGTTACAGTTTGCAGAGGGACATAGATAGGTTGCAGAGCTGGGCCGTGAGGTGGCAAATGGAATTCAATACAGATAAGTGTGAAGTGATTCACTTTGGTAGGAATAACAGGCATATGAAATATAGGGCTAATGGAAGGACCCTTAATAGCGTTGTCAAGCAGAGGGATCTTGGGGTACAAGTACATAGCTCTTTGAAAGTTGGCACCCAGGTTGATAGAGTTGTTAAGAAGGCGTACGGTGTGTTAGCTTTTATTGGTAGAGGGATTGAATTTAGGAGCCGTGAGGTTATGTTACAACTGTACAAAACTCTGGTGCGGCCGCACTTGGAGTATTGCGTACAGTTCTGGTCGCCGCATTATAAGAAAGATGTGGAAGCATTGGAAAAGGTGCAGAGGAGGTTTACCAGGATGTTGCCTGGTATGGTGGGAAGGCCTTATGAGGAAAAGCTGAGGGACCTGAGGTTATTTTCATTAGAGAGAAGAGGGTTACGCAGTGACCTAATTGAGGCGTATAAGATGATCAAAGGACTGGATAGGGTGGATAGTGAGAGCCTTTTTCCTCGGATGGGGATGACCAACACGAGGGGACGTAACTTTAAATTAAGAGGTGGTAGTTATAGGACGGATGTCAGAGGCAGGTTCTTTACACAGAGGGTGGTGAGGATGTGGAATGCTCTGCCTGCAGCAGTTGTGGACTCGCCTACTTTGGGGGCATTCAAATGTTCGGTGGATAGGCATATGGATGATATTGGAATAGTTTAGGTTAGAAGGTCCACTGGCCGGCGCAACATCGAGGGCCGAAGGGCCTGTACTGCGCTGTAATGTTCTATGTTCTATAATTGTTCAATCAAATTTTATCCCAGCAACGGAGGGTGACAAAAGCAAAATTAATCAAAGATTCCAAATGCAAACTGGACAGGCAGTGACAGCGAGCAAAGCTACAAAGCAGCAGGGTTCGAGTGGGGAGCGGGACTGACTGCACTGTTCCCTAGAGACACAATGTTAACTCAATGGGCCCAACGGCCTCTTTCTGTGATGCAAACAGATCTGTTCTGTTGAAATGTTAATGTTTCTTGCTTTATCACATTTATATTTTTAATCATTTCTACGTAAACAGATTCTGGGATTCCAAAGGAAAAATAAAGACAATTTACTCGGAATTCAGAATTGTGGTGATCGCACTGTCACTACTCCTGTAGAACAGTTGATAAACACTCACCTCATCCCACTCCAGCAGGTAACCAGTAATCTTTGATCCATTATCAACAGGTGCCTGGCCAGGAATTAAAACACAAGATTTAAAATTGACCTGATTGTAAGGAAATTACCACAAAACTGTCCTGGATTATAGAAACGGGACAGGCCATTTGGTCCATCCTGTCTACATTGATAGAGAAATACCCAATAACTCCCATTTCCCAATTCTCTGAAAATAACGTCAATATCAATCTTAAACTAACCTCATTAGTCTGGCATCATCCCATAGCATTGAATCAATTCCGTGTAATTTTACAAACATACACAGTCTCCATACTCCTGCATCAATCCCAAAAAATCCCCAGTGTTATACAGTGACAGACCCGTCCCCACCAGTACTGTACCCCAGTGTTATACAGTGACAGACCCGTCCCCACCAGTACTGTACCCCAGTGTTATACAGTGACAGACCATCCCCACCCCTATACAGTACCCCCTGACCCCAGTGTTATACAGTGACAGACCCGTCCCCACCAGTACTGTACCCCAGTGTTATACAGTAACTGACTCATCCCCACCAGTACTGTACCCCAGTGTTATACAGTGACAGACCCATCCCCACCAGTACTGCACCCCAGTGTTATACAGTGACAGACCCATCCCCACCAGTAATGTACCCCAGTGTTATACAGTGACAGACCCATCCCCCTGTACCCCAGTGTTATACAGTGACAGACCCATCCCCCTGTACCCCAGTGTTATACAGTGATGATGTAGTCTATGCGACTGTTATCATCTTTAATGCTTGTATCATTCCTCACCTTCCATTGGACGGTCAGTGTAGTTTTGGTCCGGTGAGTGAGTTTTGGTGGTGAGGGGGTGTCTGGGGCGCAGCTCTGTGTGGTGAAACTGACTGGTTCCGAATATGATCCTTTCACTGAATTGTAGATTGTGGAAACTCTGGGAAGCAAGCGGCGAGAGAGCAGGGTTAGAAAGCCCAGGATTAACAGAGGTCAGTCCCTCAGCCACTTTGGGAAGGGTGGGTAAGAGAGAATAAATTCTCCATAAGAACATTTCAATTTACAATCTATCTCTCCAAATAACAACGTGTTTGAGATCGAGCCCTCAAGATTCTCTACTTGAAGCAAAACAAGACAGATGGCAAACCCTTATTACACAAGGAGTGATTCGAATCTGGCATGCACTGCTCGAGGGAGTGGTGGATGAAGGTTCAATCCGGGCTTTCCACAGGGATTTGGATATTTTCCAACAATTAATTACGTGGCAAGTGTTGAATTTGGTAATTTGTTCTTGCAGGGAGGCAGGTCAAACCCGAATGCAGTACGGTGGCGTAGGGGTTAGCACTGCTGCTCCATAGTGCCAGGGACCCAGGTTCAATTCCAGCCTTGGGTCACTGAGACTGCGGAATCTATACATTCTCCCCGTGGGTTTCCTCCGGGTGATCCGGTTTCCTCCCACAGTCCGAAAGGCATGCTGGTTAGGTGCACTAACATGAGCAGGCGCTGGACTGTGGCAACTGGGGGATTTTCATTGTAACTTCATTGCAGTGTTAATGTAAGAATACACGTGACACCAAATAAACTCAAACTGAATGGCCTCCTGTATTCTATAATTCACAGCAGCATTATAGAACAATGGAGAGGAAAGGATAGCCTTGCCCAAGAGGTCAGTTTTAAGGAGGATGCTGAGGTTATATAGTCATAGAGGTTTACAGCATGGAAACAGGACTTTCGGCCCAACCTATATATGCCAACCTTTTTTTTTTTTAAAAACTCCTAACCTAGTTCCAATTACGTGGGTTTGGCCCATATCCCTCTATACCCATCTTACCCTTGTAATTGTGTAAACGCTTTTTAAAAGATAAAATTGTACCCGCCTCTACTACTGCCTCTGGCAGCTTGTTCCAGACGCTCACCACCCTCTGTGTGAAAAAATTGCCCCTCTGGACCCCATCTCTCCCCACTCACCTTAAACCAATGCCCTCTGGTTTTAGACTCCCCTACCTTTGGGAAAAGATATTGACTATCTAGCCAATCTGTGCCCCTCATTATTTTATAAACCTCTATAAGATCACCCCTCAGCCACCTATGCTCCAGAGATAAAAGTCCCAGTCTATCCAGCCTCTCCTTATACCTCAAACCATCAAGTCCCAGTAGCTTCTCTCCCTGATCTCCAGATATTTTAACAGATTTTATGTCCCAGTAATCTTTTGCCTGGATGGTTTTCATCAGAGATGTGCTAACGAATAAATTTCGACTTCCAGAGACTTAAAGGCAATCCCTGAGAGTTGATAACCCCTGACAGTCACAACTGAATTTAGTGTTGCTGGCTTTTCCCACCTTATCCTAAATTTCTCAATTAAAATCAATATTGTGTGGCGTCATCAATCAGGATTGATTTGTAAACATTTGGTTTGAATATTGCTGAAAAGATATATGTTGCTAAAGCTTTCCGTCTTGCACTCATCAGGACAAGTACAAAAATCCCAAAGTTCAAACAATCACAACAATTTATACTATAGGAGGATAGAATTCGGACTTGTTGGCAAGTCAACTCTGATTGGCCAAGCCACTGCCATGGAGAAACGCAGACTTCCCAAGTTCCCGGGTAATTCAATAATGTCGCAACACTTAAAGAGATTCTTTTTGTTTGCACAGAATGGGTCGCTGCGTGTGAATTTCACATCGAGCAGGTGTCAATAAACTGCCAGCACTGAAATAAAAGCAAAACACTGTAGAATTCTGCAAAGATACCGCAACAGAAATCAAAACAAAAACAAAACCATTTTACAATTTCAATAACGATAGAATTAAACCGCTGTTTCTAACCATGTGTGTGACAGTATGTATGTATAGTATATGGTGTTGATAAAAACCAGGATGGTGGGGATAAGTCAGGGAGAGTCTTTGAGGCCAATATGATTTCTGGAGAAGAGTCACATCTCAAAATATTGACTTGTTTTTTTCTCTCTCTGCAGATGCTGCCTGACCTGCTGAGTTCTTCCAACACTTTCTATTTCACATTATGAACAAATGGCTATCGCACTCAGAATTGATCAGTAAGTGCTGCCCAGTTGCAAAATCACACTTAACAGTTGACTTGCCAACCAATCGGCACTCTCTTCTCCTGTAGTACAAATTGTTGTGATGAGAAGTTTCAGCAATGTGGAGTATTGTGCGCAGTTCTGGTCGCCTCACTATAGGAAGGATGTAGAGGCTATTGAGAGAGTTCAGAGGAGATTTACAAGGATGCTGCCTGGATTGGGAGGCAGGCCTTATGAAGATAGGTTGAGGGAGCTGGAACTCTTCTCACTGGAGAGACGTAGGTTGAGAGGCGACCTGATAGAGGTTTATGAAATGTTGAGAGGAATAGATAGGGTGGACTCTCAGAGACTATTTCCCCGAGCTGAAATGGTCACTACGAGAGGACACAGATTTAAGGTGCAGGGAAGCAAATACAAAGGAGATGTCAGGGGTAGGATTTTCACTCAGAGGGTGGTGAGTGAATGGAACCGACTGCCGTCGGAGGTTGTTGAGGCAAACTCACTGGGGTCTTTTAAGAGACTTCTGGATGAGTATATGGAAAAGAATAGGATAGGGGTTTATAGATAGGTCTGTGGATTGGTAGATGTGATCGGTGCAACTCGTGGGCCAAAGGGCCTGTTTGTGCTGTATTGTTCTATGTTCTATATAATGTCCCAGTTCCGTTCCACCAAACAGTTACTGGATTTGAGTTCCCTCTCCAGACGGACATACCTGATGTGATAGTCTGTTGTTGGTTGTAAGTCTGTAAGGCTGCACTCCAACTCTTCTCCACTGGAAATAGTGCAAAGAGACTCATTAGAATCAAAACAGAAAGATAGCACAACACTAAATTCATTAGAATCAAAATGACACAGGACAAGCCTGGCTACTCAGCCCATTGATAGCTCTTTGGAAGATCTATCCAGTTAATCGCACTAAAAGAGAAAATGCTGGAAAATCTCAGCAGGTATGGCAGCATCTATAAAGAGAGAAATACTGATGGTTCGAGTCCAGACGACCCTTTATCAAAGTTTTAACAAAGGGTCATCTGGATTTGAAATGTTAGCTCTTTTCTCTCCTTACAGATGCTGCCGGATCTGCTGAGATTTTCTCTTTTGGTTTCAGCATCCCCAGTGACTTGCTTTTATCCAATTAATCATTCACCATTTTTCTCTCCTCAAAGCCGTGTAATGTTCTTTCCATTTAACCATTTAGTTATATCCCTTTCGGAAGTTATTACTAAATCTGCTTCCAGCGCCCTTTCAGGCAGCACCTCCTAGATCATAACAACTTGCTGTAGGACAATCATTTCCACACTACAGATAGCAGGGGGCATAGTGATCATGTGTGAAAATGGCATTGAGGTAAAAGTTCCAGCTGAACAGTACAGCAGGCTCAAGGGGCTGAATGGCCTACTTCTGCTCCTATTTCCGATGTTCCTCATCCCCCAGTTGTTATTTTTATCCCAATTATCTTACAGGATTGTTTAGGTTCTGGGTACGACGCTGCCACAAATTCACCATTCATGAACTCTGAGATTTTCTTCAAGAATTCTAGAGGAAAGGCAGTAAGACATGACAGTTCATCAAGAGTCAACCAAACACCTTCACCAAGCCTCTGACTCACTGTTAAAATACAACTCAAATCCACTTCATTATTCATCTTATTCATACTGTACCTGTCCTCGGAGTTTGATGGGGACAGTGTAGAGGGAGCTTTACTCTGTATCTAACCCCGTGCTGTATCTGTCCTCGGAGTTTGATGGGGGACAGTGTAGAGAGAGCTTTACTCTGTATCTAACCCTGTGCTGTATCTGTCCTGGGAGTGTTTGATGGAGACAGTGTAGAGGGAGCTTTACTCTATATCTAACCCTGTGCTGTACCTGTCCTGTGAGCGTTTGATGGGGACAGTGTAGAGGGAGCTTTACTCTGTATCTAACCCCGTGCTGTACCTGTCCTGGGAGTGTTTGATGGGGACAGTGTAGAGGGAGCTTTACTCTGTATCTAACCCCGTGCTGTACCTGTCCTGGGAGTGTTTGATGGGGACAGTGTAGAGGGAGCTTTACTCTGTATCTAACCCCGTGCTGTACCTGTCCTGGGAGTGTTTGATGGGGGACAGTGTAGAGGGAGCTTTACTCTGTATCTAACCCCGTGCTGTACCTGTCCTGGGAGTGTTTGATGGGGACAGTGTAGAGGGAGCTTTACTCTGTATCTAACCCCGTGCTGTACCTGTCCTGGGAGTGTTTGATGGGGGACAGTGTAGAGGGAGCTTTACTCTGTATCTAACCCCGTGCTGTACCTGTCCTGGGAGTGTTTGATGGGGGACAGTGTAGAGGGAGCTTTACTCTGTATCTAACCCCGTGCTGTACCTGTCCTGGGAGTGTTTGATGGGGACAGTGTAGAGGGAGCTTTACTCTGTATCTAACCCCGTGCTGTACCTGTCCTGGGAGTGTTTGATGGGGGACAGTGTAGAGGGAGCTTTACTCTGTATCTAACCCGTGCTGTACCTGTCCTGGGAGTGTTTGATGGGGGACAGTGTAGAGGGAGCTTTACTCTGTATCTAACCCCATGCTGTACCTGTCTTTGGGGCATTAACACTTGGTGCCTGAAATGGAAATTGTTATTCCACTCACTAATATCCTTTCCAATAGCATCGTGAGGTTCTAGGTGCTGGAGTTTCTCACCTATAAATAATTTTGTACTTTCCGTCTTTTCCCTTATCCGAAGAGGCTACTTCATAGTTACAGGTGTAAGGCAGGCCGTTGGTGTGCTTGTCCCCGTTGGTGAGGCCTACTGGAGGGGCCCAGGTTAGCAGAGCTGCCCTTGCTTGGACATTGGACACCTGGCGAAGGAAACACAAGACACAATTAAATCACACATCCAACAAAAACAGGCCATTCGGCCCATCTGGCCCACACTGGTGCTTGTGAGCCTCCTCCTGCCCTATCTTCCCATCAACTTATCTTTCTGTTCCTTTCTCCGTCAAGTATTTACCCTGCTTTCCCTTATCCAGGGCATTTGTACTTCCGTGGGAATGAATTCCACATTCTCACCATTCCTTGGATAAAGAAGTTCCCGTTTAACCTCTTTATTGGAATTAGTGGTAACTATCTTCTGTTTAGAATATTCTCATGTTGGATTGCACAGAGGAGTCTTTTCTATGTTGTACAGCACTGCATTGCTCTGGCTCTGGAGTTCCATGGAGGCCAGACCAGGTAAGGAGAGCAGATTCCCTTCCCTGGGTCTTTGGATTACGAGTCCAGCGACAATATCACCACCCCAGCACCTCCCTAAGTCTAATAAAATTTATTGTATTTTTCCTGATGGTTATAACCTCTCAGTTCTGACCACAAGCAGTAAGCACAGGCAACAATACCTCCTCCACAATCATCTTCAACACAGGTGCTCCACAGGGCTGTGTTCCTTGCCCCGCTGCTGATACTCCTTATATACCTATAACTGTGTGGACAAACTGCCTTCCAACTCAATTTTCCAGTTTGCTGATGACACCACTGTAGTGGGTCGGATCTCAAACAATGACGAGACAGAGTACAGGAATGAGATGGAGAATCTGGTGAACTGGTGCAGCAACAATAATCTCTCCCTCAATGTCAACAAAATAAAGGAGATTGTCATTGACATCAGAAAGCATAAAAGAGAACATGCCCTATCTACATCTACAGGGACGAAGTAGAAATGGTAGAGAGCTTTAAGTTTTTAGTGTCCAGATCACTAACAACCTGATACTATAGTTCAGAAAGCGCACCAACACCTCTACTTTCTCAGAAGACTAAGGAAATTTGGCATGTCAGCTGTGGCTCTCACCACCTTTTACGGTTGTACCATAAAAAACATTCTTTCTGCTTGTATCATTGCTTGGTATGGGCTCCTGCTCTGTCCAACACTGCAAGAAAATACAAAGGATTGTGAACAAAGTCCGGACCATCATACAGACAAGCCTCTCATCGACTGACTCTGTCTACACTTCCTTGGCAAAGAAGCCAGCATAATTAAGGACCCTACACACCCCGGACATTCTCTGTTCCACCTTCTTCCTTTGGGAAGAAGGTACCAAAGTCTGAGGTCACGTACCGACCGACTCAAGAACAGCTTCTTCCCTTCTGCCACCAGATTTTTGAATGGACCTACCTCGTATTAAGTTGATCTTTCTCTACACGGTAGCAGCGATATTCTGCACTCTCCTTTCCTTCTCTATAAACAGTATGCTTTGTTTGCATAGCAGAATACTTTTCACTATATGCTAATACATGTTATAATAACAAATCAAATCAAATTCTCTGACCCCCCACCCACTCCCACCCTCTGTACACTATGGGATGGGTCCCAGCGTTCTTGCCTCTATCTTACTGTAAGTTGGAGCATTCCTCTGAACTGCAAAAATTTGCATGAACTCTGAAGCAAAATTCTCAGAAATCAAACTGCTCAGAACCGTTGGGTTGAGAAATTGAAAAGGAAATAAAACTGGTGAGTGGGGCATTAAGTTTCTCCTCCAGCTTCATCCAATCAGATTTGGGCCCTGGGGCAACAAACCACAAGGCTGGAAAGAACCGGCTTACCAGCTCCACCTGGTGGCTCAATGGGCTGATAGCAGGTGAGGAAAGCAGAAGTTATCGCAATCCAAATCCAACACAAACTTTATTTCAAAAATATATTTTATTCATAAAAATATCAATTAAATCATTGCAAATTTACATGTCTATGAATTGCAAATAGTTCAGAATAAAAAAAAACATTTTTACAGTTCTATACAAATTACAGTCGTAACATTTCAAAATTTAAAGCTGCATACATGCCTCAAATTTTACTGTGTGCCGTTATCGCTCAGATTGACACACAGTTTCGCAGGCCGAGGGTATTCTGCAGTTCCCGGGCCCTCGGTCTGCCTCTGTTAAAAGGTCTTATAGTGTGGCCTTCCCCTATTGGGCCTTTGTGGCACAAACTGTGTATCCTGACCGCAACAAGACCAAGTCACCCATCACACTGGGGCTTGTTAACTTGCACTGTTTCCCAGTCAAGCAATGCCACTAACTATCATCCTTGTTTTCAAACCCCTTAGTGACTTTGTCCCTCTAAGTCTCTATTTCTCCTCTCGCCTCTCAACCCTCCGATACCTCCGCACTCCTCCAATTCTAGTCCCTTGTACATCCCCAATTTTAACCCCTCCATTATAGGTGGCAATGATTTTAGCCACCTGGGCTCTAAGTTTCAGAATTCTCTCCCTGAATCTCTTTACCTCTTTCTCCCTCCTTTGCATCGCTCCTTGAACCAATTTCTCTGACCAAGTCTCTGGCTAACTTGTCCTGATGTCTCCTCCTGCGTCTCAGAGTCAAATTCTGATAGTGCTCTCCTGCAATGTATCCCGGGATAACTTATTAGTTCAAAGGAGTTGCATAGGACAGAATGTTATTGGTTATTGCAAGGGGAATTGAATACAAGAGTAGAGAGGTGGTGTTTCTGTTGTACAGGATGCTACTGAGACCACATACGTGATGTTATGTACAGAGTTGGTCTCTTTATTTAAGGAAGGATGTAAATGTGTTGCAAGCAATTCAGAGAAGGTTTATCAGATGAATATCTGTAAAGGGTGGAGAGACAGAACTTGTATCTGCTGGAGTTTAGAAGAGAGTTGAGTTGGGTGACCCCCCTCCCACCACCAGAAACTGCCCTGGATGAAGACAAAGAGGAAGAGGGGAAGGCCCCAGGTCCATCTGCTCTTTTACTTCTTGCAGATCCTCACTGCTTGCTCCAGGTCATTCGCACAATGATGGAAATGATGTTAGCTGCCTCCTGGTTCATTTTTCCATTTCTGTCTGGCACACTCTTCGTCCTAATGCGATTTTTCATCTCGAGAAAAGAAAATCCAGTGCCAAATAGTCTGCGGGCTTCTCCCATTCTTTTGTGCTGCTATTGTTGGGATCAATACCTTCTCAGTTTTTACACACTCCAAAGTGAAATTGCGGAATTCAGTGGTACAGAGGGATCTGGGTGTCCTGGTACAAAGTTAATATTCAGTTCAACAACTGATTTGGAGTGTTGACATTTATTACTACAGGAAAGGAAATGTATAAAGTGCTGGGATTGAACATAGTCCCCCGATGGGCAATAGCACTGATCACCCTTGGTGGAGCACTGCTGTGTGCAGTCATTGTGTGGCTGTTGGTGTGTCCTTTGGATGAAGAAGAAAATAGGGAGTTTAGAAGAATGAGAGCTGATTTGATCAGAATCTTTAAAATCCTGAGGGGTAATGGCACCATGGATGTGGGGAGGGACTTTTCCTCTTGTGCAAGAATGTAGAACTCGGGGATCATTGTTTAAAACTAAAGGTCCGCCCATTTAGCGTGGAGATCAAGCAAAATACTTTCACTCCAAGAGTCTTTCTTCCCAAAAAGGCAGTGGAAGCAGAATCGTTGAATGTTTTTAAGGCAGAGATGGATAGATTCCGGGTATACAAGGGGAGTGGAAGGTTAATGGGGGAGGCAGGATGCAGAGTTGAGGCTTACTATCAGATCAGCCATATTATTAAGTGGAGTAGCAGGCTCGAGGGGCTGAATGGCCTCCTCCTGTTCGTTCTCTGTAAGTTCTGGTACCTGAGAAATCAGAACAGGAAGCGCTTTGAACATTCGGTGGGTCAGGCAGTGTCGAAACTCAGATCGCTGTACGGGGGTTGCGGGGGGGAATCCGGTGTTCAGGGTTAAATTGCTGGATCTCAAATTCCAGGGAGTCAGGATCTTCTTCACTACTCCCCTTTCCCCTGCCGACCTTCCTCCCTCCCTCACCGCACATCTTCAATCTTCCCTCGCTCCAGTTAAAATCAGGAAGGGTAACCTTGTTGAATGTCAAAGCTGCCAGTGTATTGCTGAGACCCAAGTAAATATAGACAGACCAAGGCAAGATTCATACTGAGCCCCATCTGCTGGTGACAACAGGGCTATCTGCTGGGCAAACTAAACACTACAAAACTGGAACTGGACTCACGGTGCACAGAATAGGCAACTGTTACAAGGATGCTGAAGTTATTGATTAATCTCAATGATCAATCGCTACAAAAGACACACATGCAGGAAGCGGGGAAGCTCCCAGTGGGGGGGAGAGTTTCAGAAAGCACAGCACCAGAGTCACCTCTTCCTCCCTAACCTACACCCCACACAGCACACGTCAAATGACTCAGATACTGAATCCCAATGTTTCAGTATCTGAAAGAAATCCATGTGCATTTATTTGGCTAAAACATTATTAACTGCTTCCACTGTCTCCCCAGGAGAACAACCGCGCACTTTAACCACTCACTCAGAATCCCACACACCCGGGACGTTCTCTCTTCCATCTTCTTCTGTCAGGTAAAAGATACAAAAGTCTGAGGTAATTTATCAACCGACACAAGAAAAGCTTCTTCCCTGCCGCTGTCAGACTTTTAAATGGATTTATCTTGCATTAAGTTGATCTTTCTCTACACCCTAGCAATGACTGTAACACAACATTCTGCGCTCTCTCCTTTCCTTCCCTATGAATGGTATGTTTTGTCTGTCTAGCGCACAAGAAACAATACTTTTCACTCTGTTAATACATGTGACAATAATAAATCAAAATCAAATCTAATCATTCCAGGGCTTAAGGTTGCCAACTCCAGATCAATAAATTCCAGGAGGTTGCATCACCCCATCCAGCTGCCCTCACTCCAATATTTGGATAATCTTGGTGTCACCTTTGACCCCAGCGTGAACCTTCTCAAGGGCGATTAGGGACGGGCAAGATAAAATGTTGATGTCACCAGTGACGGTCACATTCCGCAAAAGATTTCTTTAAAAATTGCAGCGTTGTTGAGAGTGCGTGTTCCCAGCCCTATAATCTCGCCCGACTTCACCTGCTTCAACTTATCTGCTGCTGAAACCCTCGGTCCTGATATTCCTAACTCCAGCCTTAATTATTCCATCGCTGTGCTGGCTCACCCTCATATTCTACCCCCTGTAGGACATCCAAAACTCTGCATCACACCAAATTGATTAGGTTAGGTGGATTGGTCATGCTAAACTGCCCTTAGTGTCAGAGGGATTAGCAGTGTAAATATATGTGGGGTTACAGGGAAAGGACCTGAGCGGCACTGATACCGGCACAGGCTCCTTCTGCACTGTAGGGATTCTATGATTCTAAACATTGCTCACCCATCACGCTGGTGCTCACTGGCCTTCATTGCTTTTGAGTAAGAACCTGCACAAAGCTGGGGAAATCCCAGCTGGGAGTCCCACCTCAAGCACTTCCTGTGGTACTGAGTTCCACCTCCTAACCACTCTCCAAGAAAATTAAGAGATTATCTGCCAGACCTGTCCTCACTCCAAACATATGGATTCCCGAGTTGCCCCAATTCCTTGTCTGTTTCTTTGCAGTGAAGACGGAGACACCTACCTGTGGCCTCCCCATCCCAGAGAGCATGTCTTGTACCTTCTTTGTCTCTGAGTCGAAATCTGGAAGATAAGTTGAAAAACAACATTAAAATTCAGTGACCCCCTCCCCCCCACCTCCCCCGGGGACGGGTTTAAGATTTACGAGACCACGATCGCATCTCCAACTTTGCAACTTTCAATAATTTGAGCCCATCTGACTTACCCTCATTTTTTTGGGGGTCCCTCCCATTCTCCGTTCTTACAAACCCACAGTGCTTCATCCTCTCTAGAACGTCCAGCCATTGACAATGCAGCCGGAATCTAACCCCGAGTTAGTAGGTCCATGGAATTCATGTTAGAACATTCCAGGGAGGAGACATTGGGTGGAATTTTTCCCCAAGCAATGACGTAGCGCTCGATCTTACCAGCTCACTGCGCTGGATGGTCAGTGCAGAGAGCTGGTAAGGTTGTGTGCAGAGCCGTTTGTGCCCATTTTTGGGTCACACGAATTGCTGCCTGATGATCTTGATGATGGGATCAGTTTCACACCCAAACAGAATGCAAAGCCAATTTGCATATTAATGGATCATTTGAATGTCATCAACACAACGGCATCACACTTAACCCCACTGCCAATTCGACCACACAACTAACCATCCCCTTAACGTCAAGGGGCAATTGAGCAAGGCCAATCTACTGAACTAGCACTTAGTTAGATAGTGAGGGGAAACTGGAGCATCCAGAGGGAATCCACACTGATACAGGGAGAACATGTCGACTCCACGCAGACAGTGTCCTGGAATTAAACCTGGTTCCCTGGCACTGTGAGGCGGCAATGCTAACCACTGTGCCACCCATAATCCCAGATCTCAATCACAGATGATCTCCACCAGCAGAAAGCAGACCCAGATGTGATGGTCTTGCCGGGTAGAGGGGAGAGGTTCAAAGCCATTGAAAACCCGTGGGGGGGCACTGCCCAGCAGGCACCAGAACTGTGCTGGGGCAGTGCCAAGGGGGTGAGACCTAAAATGTAGGCACTGCAGATAGGATGGGGAGACCGGCAAAGGAGATAATCAGCAGATGAGGGGACAGACTTGCAGAGGTGGTCATGGTGGGGGACTCATTGGGTCCCAATGCCCCATTGCCAGTGACCCCTGTTGCCAGGGAGGGAAGTTACACTGCCACTGATGATGGGGGTAGGGGCAATGGCAGAAGTCCTCCCAGTTCATTGGGGGATCAGAGCACCTGCGCAATGGCTCCCTGAGCGGATTTCAGCCGGCTTCATCAGTGAGCCTAAGCTCCAACCCTCCTCCCCACCCTCCACACTGCTGTTCAAAAACGTGACCGAGTGTCACAAGGTTGCATTTTCAAACTCGCCCAAAAAGCATCCCATTTCCTAACTTTTATATAAGATTGCATCCAAAGTGTTATTTCCAGCAGGAAAAGCAGTGGGAAAAGCAGCATGAATGGTACCAACTGGATCACGATATTCCCTCAGAAGATCAGTCATTTTTTGGGAGAGGGATGAATTTTGCACCGGATCACTGTGGGTAGTGATGAGGGGGGGGGGGATGGTGGTGGAATGGACTAATCTCAAAGTGAAAGTGAAGAAGCCACATTAGGGGAGGGTTCAGGGTAGGAGCTGGGATTTGTTGCCAGAGTTGGGGATGGGAACTGGGATTTGGTTGCAGAGGGAGGGGGATTGGGGGTGGGAGTTGGGAGTTGGTGTGGGAGAGGGGGATTGGGGGTAGGAGTTGGGAATTGGTTGCAGAGGGAGGGGGTGGGATTGGGGGTAGGAGTGGGAGTTGGTGCAGGGAGAGGGGGATTGGGGGTAGGAGTTGGGAGTTGGTTTGCTGGGAGAGGGGGATTGGGGTAGGAGTGGGAGTTGGTGCAGAGGGAGGGGATTGGGGGTAGGAGTTTGGAGTTGGTGGTGGGAGAGAGGGATTGGGGGTAGGAGTTGGGAGTTGGTGCTGGGAGAGGGGGATTGGGGTGGTAGGAGTTGGGAGTTGGTTGCAGAGGGAGGGGATTGGGGGTAGGATTGGGAGTTGTGCAGAGGGAGGGGGATTGGGGGTGGGAGTTGGGAGGGTTGCTGGGAGAGGGGGATTGGGGGTAGGAGTTGGAGTTGGTTGCAGAGGGAGGGGGATTGGGGTAGGAGTTGGGATAGTTGGTTGCTGGAGAGGGGGGATTGGGGGTAGGAGTTGGGAGTTGGTTGCAAGGGAGGGGGATTGGGAGTAGGAAGTTGGGAGTTGGTTGCTGGGAGAGAGGGATTGGGGTAGGAGTTGGAGTTGGTTGCAGAGGGAGGGGGATTGGGGGTAGGAGTTGGGAGTTGGTTGCTGGGAGAGGGGGATTGGGGATAGGATTTGGTTGCCGGGGTTCAGTTCAATGGGTGTCAGTTTACTGTTGTACAAAGGCACCTCTGACAACATAGTGCTCCCTCGATACTGCAGTGGAAGCATCAGTCTGGAATCGGGAGTGAGGCTTTAGCCCATAACATACTGGCTCAGAGATTTCAGCGCCAATGTGAAGCATTCTTGTCAAAGGATGTCTCACCACAGACAGACAGACAAACAGATGGATGGACAGACAGACAGATGGATGGACAGACAGACAGACGGATGGACAGACAGACAGACGGATGGACAGACAGACAGACGGATGGACAGACAGACAGACGGATGGACAGACAGACAGACGGATGGACAGACAGACAGATGTGATATCCAGTGCCTGAAGATACATGAGGACATCTGTCATTATTCCTGCTGGAGACCTGAGCCAGGGGACATGAGCATGAGGGAGTGCTGTTACTGGGGAGATGACCAGGCTGGTCTGAGAATAGATCCCATCCTCAAAGGGATAGGAATGAACCGAGTGGGTTCCTAAACAGCAATCTGACCTTTCACTGATCACTTTCTTTTAAAACTGAACTCAATTCTCCAATTGTCCAACATGTAATCTGAACTCAGATCCTCTGGTTTATTGACCCTGTAATGTAATCATGGTTCACTGTATCTCCACACAACTCAGCAACACAAAGGCAAAGCCAGAACAGAGTTCTCCCAATGCCAAAGCCAACATTCCTGTGGAGCTGTGTGTTTGCAAGGGAGGGAGAAAGAGAGAGGAAGGGGGGAAAGGGAGAGGGGGAGAGAGAGAAAGAGAGAGAGAGACAGAGAGAGTGGGGGGAAGAGAGGGAGAGAGAGAAAGAGGGAGAGAGTGTGGTGACAGCAAGGAACAGAGAAAGGGAGGGAGAGAGAGGAAAGAGAGGTAGCGTGTTTTTGTGTGTGTGTGAAAGAGAGAATGGGAGAGACGTTGTGTTTATGTATGTGTGTGTACGTGTGTGTGAGAGTATGTGAAAGTATTTCAGAGAATGTGTGTTCATGAGTGTACGTGTGAGAGAGAGAATGGGAGAGATTGTGCTTATGTGTGTTTGAGAGAGGGACAGAGTGGATGTTTCTGTAAGATTTTGAAAGGGAGATTGTGTGTGAGAGAGTGTGTGACAGCGCATGTCAGAGAGTGTGCATCTGAGAGTGTACGTGGGAGAATGTGTGTGAGAGAGACTGTATGTGTTTCATAGAGTATGTGCTTGTGTGTGTCAGGGAGTGTGCATGTGTGTGACAATGTGTCAGAGAGTGCGTGCATGTCTGTGAGAGAATATCTGTTTCATAGTGTGAGCTTGTGTAAGTATGAGAATGTGTGTGTGTCGGAGAGTGTGTGTATATCAGAGAATGTGTGTATGTATGTGAGAATGTGTGTGTGTCAGAGTGTGCGTGTTTGTGTATGAAAACGTGTGTATCAGAGAGAGTGTGTGTACATGTCAGAGAACATGTGCGTGTGTGTGAGAACGTGTGTGTCAGAGTGTGTGTATGTCTGTGATAATGTGTGTGCATCAGTTTGCCGTGAGAATGTACCATGGTGCGTGTCTGTTAGAGTGTGTGTATCAGAATGTGTGTGTTTCAGAGAGTGTGCATGTATACGTGTGAGAATATGTGTGTCAGAGATTGTGTGTGTGTGTGTGTGTGTGTGTGCGCGTGCACACGCGAGATAGATCATAGCTGATCTTCATTGGCTGGAGTGAGAAAAAGGGAGAGAACCTGTGAAAATGGTGAGAAGGTGTGAGTCTATTGATTTGTGACGGGGCGAGTGTGACAGGGTGATTGGGTAGCTGGCTTGTGAATCTGACTTTGCTGTGCTGAGACAGTAGGGGGCGATGGAAGGCCTGTTCTGCTCTGTCGAACTGAGCAGATTGAGATGGTTTTGGGGGTTGGATCTGATTGCTGACACTTTGGCCAACAACATGAACAATGGCTCTTTAACAAAACTTTCCTCTGTGTGGCTTCATTGCCAACAAGCCGAGGGAAAATCAAACACAAAACGTCTCCTCACAATGGGCTATTTATTTTTCAAAGCTCCCCCTGCCGCCAGTGCCTGAGTGTAGGACGGCATCATGCACTGCACTCAAGCCAAGCTAGTCGCAGGCTTGCTTCCTGCAGGCCCCTAACCACTAGTTACTGTCAGTTGGTGTTCCAAGGAGCTGTCTCAAACTCAGGATTCTCCTCACTGCCAAACATTCAGAAAATGTTGGTCACGGCCCAGCAAACTCTCCCAATCCAGCTTCATATCGACCAAACACCAGCCACTGCTCACTGGGTAACGCTCACTCACATCTGAATCAACAGCTAGTCAGTTCACTCAAATGCCACCCCAGACACTTGAGCCTGTGGTTCAGACTGAGGGACAAAGGGGGAGTGCTGCACGGTTAGAAGGGTGATGTCTATTAGTTAGATATTAAAGTGAGGGCCTATCAACCCTCTCATGGCACCACAGGTTGCAGCCAATGGTGCCTTTGGCAAACCTTTCTCACCCAATATCACTGAGATGGATCTGCTCACCATTGTGGGAGCTTGCTATGCAGGTTGGGATGGGAAAGCACTAGAGCCATGAATACATCCTGGAAAGGTAAAGCACGGGGTTAGATACAGAGTAAAGCTCCTCCTACACTGTCCCCATCAAACACTCCCAGGACAGGTACAGCACGGGGTTAGATACAGAGTAAAGCTCCCTCTACACTGTCCCCCCATCAAACACTCCCAGGACAGGTACAGCACGGGGTTAGATACAGAGTAAAGCTCCCTCTACACTGTCCCCCATCAAACACTCCCAGGACAGGTACAGCACGGGGTTAGATACAGAGTAAAGCTCCCTCTACACTGCCCCCATCAAAAACTCCCAGGACAGGTACAGCACAGGGGTTAGATACAGAGTAAAGCTCCCTCTACACTGTCCCCATCAAACACTCCCAGGACAGGTACAGCACGGGGTTAGATACAGAGTAAAGCTCCCTCTACACTGTCCCCCATCAAACACTCCCAGGACAGGTACAGCACGGGGTTAGATACAGAGTAAAGCTCCCTCTACACTGTCCCCCATCAAACACTCCCAGGACAGGTACAGCACGGGGTTAGATACAGAGTAAAGCTCCCTCTACACTGTCCCCCATCAAACACTCCCAGGACAGGTACAGCACGGGGTTAGATACAGAGTAAAGCTCCCTCTACACTGCCCCCATCAAACACTCCCAGGACAGGTACAGCACGGGGTTAGATACAGAGTAAAGCTCCCTCTACACTGTCCCATCAAACACTCCCAGGACAGGTACAGCACGGGGTTAGATACAGAGTAAAGCTCCCTCTACACTGTCCCCATCAAACACTCCCAGGACAGGTACAGCATGGGGTTAGATACAGAGTAAAGCTCCCTCTACACTGTCCCATCAAAACTCCCAGGACAGGTACAGCACGGGGTTAGATACAGAGTAAAGCTCCCTCTACTGTCCCCATCAAAACACTCCCGGACAGGACAGCACAGGGTTAGATACAGAGTAAAGCTCCCTCTACACTATCCCCATCAAACACTCCCAGGACAGGTACAGCACAGGGTTAGATACAGAGTAAAGCTCCCTCTACACTGTCCCCATCAAACACTCCCAGGACAGGTACAGCACGGGGTTAGATACAGAGTAAAGCTCCCTCTACACTGTCCCCATCAAACACTCCCAGGACAGGTACAGCACGGGGTTAGATACAGAGTAAAGCTCCCTCTACACTGTCCCCATCAAACACTCCCAGGACAGGTACAGCACGGGGTTAGATACAGAGTAAAGCTCCCTCTACACTGGCCCCCCATCAAACACTCCCAGGACAGGTACAGCACAGGGTTAGATACAGAGTAAAGCTCCCTCTACACTGTCCACCCATCAAACACTCCCAGGAAGGTACAGCACGGGGTTAGATACAGAGTAAAGCTCCCTCTACACTGTCCCCCATCAAACACTCCCAGGACAGGTACAGCACAGGGTTAGATACAGAGTAAAGCTCCCTCTACACTGTCCCCATCAAACACTCCCAGGACAGGTACAGCACGGGGTTAGATACAGAGTAAAGCTCCCTCTACACTGTTTCCCATCAAACACTCCCAGGACAGGTACAGCACGGGGTTAGATACAGAGTAAAGCTCCCTCTACACTGTCCCCATCAAACACTCCCAGGACAGGTACAGCACGGGGTTAGATACAGAGTAAAGCTCCCTCTACACTGTCCCCCCATCAAACACTCCCAGGACAGGTACAGCACGGGGTTAGATACAGAGTAAAGCTCCCTCTACACTGTCCCCATCAAACACTCCCAGGACAAGGTACAGCACGGGGTTAGATACAGAGTAAAG